>WWET01001635.1:145951-157960 GCA_011038615.1 Limnodynastes dumerilii
CTGTTGTATTTGACAGTAGAAATGCCCTTGATGAAGCCCCCCCTCATATAAGCCTTAAAGGCATCCCAGGTCATGACCGAAGTATCAGAAAAAGAGTTATGGGAGAAGTATTCCTGCCACTCCGCCTCCATGCTAGAGCCTGGACCTAAGAGGGTTAACCAAAACGGATTTAATTTCCAGAACCGTATCCCTTTTTGTCTAGAGGTATCAATGGAAAATGTAATGGGGGAATGGTCGGATATTCCTCTAGGGAGATATTGTATGTCCAGGAGTTTGGGGACCAGGGCTGGCGAGAAGAGGGCCAGATCTATTCTGGACAATGAGTGATGAGAGGCGGAGTGGCAAGAGAACTCCCTGCGGGCGGGGTTACGAAGACGCCAAGCATCTACCAAAGAGAGACCCTCTATTTGGCGGGAGAAAGGGGAGGTTACTAAAGGGGCTTGCGCACCTGTCTCGCGCCACCTATCCAGGCTGGGGTTAAGGACCGCGTTAAAATCTCCAGCGAAAATTACCGGGATATCAGGGAATTTAGCCATATATTTGATCACAGGGTCTAACACAGTGTGTTGATATGGAGGGGGAACATAAATTGTCAAGATTAATATCGGCATCATGTCGATTACAGCGTTAACAAAAACATATCGTCCATCTAGATCCACTTGCATGTCTAATACTGTGAAATTAAGATGCTTATTGACTAGTAAGGAGACCCCCCTGGAGTAAGTAGAGTAGGTAGAGTAGGTAGAGTGCCGTGACCACCCCACCCAAGAGCGCCTCAAAACCAAAACCTTTTCCCCACATAGATGTGTTTCTAACAAACACAACACATCAGGACTCCTCTTCCTAATATAATTAAGTACTAGAGACCTTTCAATGGTGTCATTAAGGCCTCGGACATTCCAGACCAAGACCCTTAAGGGAGCAGTTGAGTTTGGGGACATTTTAATCTAGTAAGGCGTGAAAGAACAACCAAGGTGTGACCCGGTGTGACAACAGCAGCACAAGACATATAATACATAACAGTTTTATATTTATATGAAAAAACATGTAAAGCAGTATATGCACCAGACATTTCTATGCAAACAAGAAAGACTGCACCATCATTTACGCGAGTGCAGAACTCAAACCCTTCCCACCCCATATACCCCCTAAACAACTGGAGTATACCTTTACCCAAACGGGAGGGGAGTTAACCCCTACAACTAAACCCCTTTTATACTAATTACAAAAAAAAAAATATAATAACCATTTACTGGACGCTAAATGGACAGTTATACCAACTGCGGCTTCCAGCAAATAGGGGCTCTCCACCCCAAGCATAAAAAAAAAGAAACGGAGTAGAGAGAACCTCCACCTTACACAGCAAACAGGTGAAAGAAACAAAAACAAAACAATGCCTTAGCAAGAAGAAAAAAATGGGCTTCCCCATGTTACAATAGTATACTGCTTAACAAACAGAATAACAGGTACCACAATGTAAAGTTCAGCGGTGCGGAGATGCGTTCTGTCTCTGGTAGCGGTTAATCCATTGGTCGGCCTCTGTAGGTGAGGTGAAAAAATGTGACTCTCCTCCAGCGACCACTCTCAGACGGGCCGGAAAGAGGATGGAGTACGGCAGTTGTAAGTCCCTTAATTTCCTGCGAATCTGGGTAAATTGGGCTCTTTCTTTTTGGACTTCCAAGGCGTAGTCCGGGTAGGCCGAGACGGTGGTATTATCAATCTTCAAGGGGCCGCGTTGTCTCATCAATTGCAGGACAGCATCCCTGTCTCGATAATGTAGGAATTTGGCGATAAACGTGCGGGGTGGCATGCCGGGTCGTGGCGGTTGTGAGGGGATACGATGGGCCCTCTCCACCGCAAAGAACGAGGAAAAGGCATCCTTCCCGTATTCTTTTTGTAGTAAGTTTTCCAGGAAGTCCACTGGGTTTTGGCCCTCCGCCCGCTCAGGGAGGCCAACAAAGCGCAAGTTATTGCGACGTAGCCTGCCTTCCATATCCGTAGTTTTGGATTTGTAAAGTTGAAGTTGATCTCTAAAGGAAGCGACTTCCCGCTTCAAAGGTAATACAGCATCTTCTAGGTCAGAGACTCTGTGTTCCACTTTGGTCACTGTTTCCCGCATTTTTTGCATATCCTGGCGAATCAAGGAGATATCAGACCGGACTTCACCGATCTTTTCTCTCAGGGTAGTTTCACAGGAAGTAATAGCCGATAGGACTTGCTGTAGGGTGGGAAGGTCAGACGGAGCCGGAGAGGAGGCAGGGGGTTGTTCAGGTGATGGAGGCTGTGAGGAACTAGTAGATTGAGAGTTGGACTGGGCGCTCCTACTAAATCGCTCCAGTTTTGCCGCAGCCGCTGCGGCATGACCGGATTTGCCCATGACAGCACTCAGAGAACCTGTAGATAAGTATAGGGGTGCGCTCAAATAACTCTACAGCTGTTTCAGAGTCAGGCCCAGTAAAACCACGGGTGAGTGTAGACAGGTGTTTCACCGATTCAACAAGAGGATATATCAGCAGGAGACCTAAGATTAGGCAGAGCAGTGATTGTGAATATGCAAATATTACAGCGGCAGATCAGGAGTGTATATCCGCAGTGAGATCCAGGATGGGTGAAGCCCTAGGAAATTATAGGCAGGTAGACCAAAAATATAACAGACTAATATATCAACAATTGCACAGGAGTCCGGTAGGTCTACAGATGGTAGCAGGTGACTGAACCCCCTATGGGCCAGAAATGTATATCAGCAGTAAGATCCAATCAAAGAGGGCCAATAGCAAATATAGGCACGTATTCCTTCCACTCAGTGGGATAGTATTTCAGCTATGCATCCAAAAGGTATGGAGAGCTGTAGGTAGCTGTCTAGATGACCCAAGAGGGTAGTCTGTCAGTAAACATAACCCTGGGCCTGTGTTAAGATGGGTCTGATGTTACCCTACCAGGGTTAAGGGGTTGACAAAGTTCAGATGCGTTACCTCCTTCAATGTGCACGCAAATGTCTATCAGACCAAGTATTTGGCAATAGTATGGGGGGAAGAGCAGTTGCACCCACATATATTGTAGATTAGTTTGGTGAAGAAGTGTGCAGGGGCGCACCAGGAAAGGGAAACATGTGGTCAGCAGGAGAGATCCAGCACTGATAATGTAAAGTGCTCCACAGCGATGTCTGCCGGAAGTTGTCACTCAGAGTGGAGGCAGGAAGAGAAGGCACTTGATTGACAGGTGAAAATGGCGGAGATTCGCACCAAAAAGAAGAAAAAGGCCCACCTCAGCAGCAGGAACAGGAGGCACTCACCACTTGCCAGAGGGACACAGCACCGCAGGAGAGAAGACAGGCACCGCCGCACCGCCACCACCACACAGCAGGAGAAAGAGCAGGGAGCGGGAGAGAGAGCCGTCAGACACAGCAGCGCTGCACGTGAGTCAGCAGCTCAGCTCCAGATACCAGGCTCTCCCAGACTTCAAACAGCCGCCGCAGGTCACCGCAGCTGTTAGGACACACACAGCGCTGGAGACAGGCAAGGGTGACTGAGGTAAGAGAAGGATCCACGGATATATTAGCGGGTGAGGTGGAGAGCTCCTAGTCCATGCGACTCACTCCATTCGCCGCTAAGCCACGCCCCCGAGGATGTTAGATTTGACACATCAATCTTGACCACGTTTGTAACTGGGCATGATGCTTTTATCTTTAAAGCATTTCAGTTGCGGATCAGTGGATACGATTGGCCACAGGGCTTTGATGGCCTGATTGGTTAAGGGACTACATTTGTTAAACTGATTCACCCACAGTATTTTCTTATTCTCCTCTACATCTTGTCTCATAACTGTCACCTTCGTATCTGTTGTCAGTAATTATTGATAGCTTTTTCTAACAGATCTTGAGGGTACCCCCTCTCTAACAATTTCTGCTTCATGCAAGTTAATTGTTCAAGACATTTCTACAGATTATTATAGTAACTTGAGCTTTAGGGGTTTAGGATGGTCGCTAGTAAACCCCAGCAGATTATTACGATCGGTTTGTTAAATATAGATGTATAGATCTGGCCATCAATTATTTGAATAGTGACATCAAGTTAATCAATCTTTTGAGTGCCTGTGGTAAAAGTAAATTTTATAAAAGGATTCATACCATTAATGACGGACATTGCTTCTTCGAATTCACTCTTTGACCCCTGCCAAAAAATCAGCAGGTCGTATATATATACCTTGACATCGAGGGTTTTGGAGGAATAATTCCATTTCCACTGCATACATAAAGGTATTCGCAAATGATTGTGCTATTGGGGAACCTATCGCACATCCGGATGTCTGTAGAAAAAATGCGCTGTTAAACAAGAAATAGTTTCGTGTTAATACCAGACCCAGTAAATCCATAAAAATATCAACCCGTGGTCCGCTATACAACTGATTATCAGTAATTAATTCATAGACCACTCTAAGACCCAAGTCCTGTGGTATGCTTGTATACAAATTTTGAATGTCAACTGTACATAATGCTAGCTCTGCAGGTAGCTTCGGTAGTTGTTTTAATTTGATAAGTAAATCTTGGGTATCTTTCAAAAAGGTACTTAGTGCCTGCACACAGGGTTGAATAAAAAAATCCAAAAGGCTGCTACTGGATGGAATAGAGAGCCTGGTGCTGAAATTATCGACCTCCCTGGTGGTTTAAGTGGATCTTTAGGGATCGTGTATAGTAATGGTACCACTGGATTCGTATTGAACAATGCTTTTGTAGTCTGTGCTGGTATTAGACTTTCCTCGGCAGCTTTATTTAATACCTCTTGTAACTCCAACTTGAATTCTTCCTTAGGATCCGAAGGCAATGGGTGATATGTATGCCTGTCTTTTAATTGGTTAATGCCTGGATCTTATGAAGGGTTGACGTCTGTTATATCTCATTGGTTGGGTACCTGATAACCAGGTGTAAACCTTATTTTCAGCATAATCTTGAGTGATAGTTTCAAATGTTTCTTTTTTGAATTTCAATAGTTGCATTTTGAATTGCTGTATGATCATTTTTAATTTATTTTCCCAATCCTGAGACGTATCAGCTCGTAGAGATGACGTGCGTTTTTTCAAAACTATGGATCTTTTCTTTCAAACTAGACAGTTCCCGGGAAGACTCCTCTATCACCAATAACATTAGGTCCAGAGAACACTTGTTCAGGATCGCCACCCACCTGCGGCAAAATTCCTGATTATACCTTCCGATGGACGTGATTAGTTTGACTCGAAAGCCATGTGGAATTTTTACGTTCTCTATAATACTCAGAGAGTGTTGCCTCATGCAGAAAAGATTCTGTCTCTTTTTTTCTTCATTTTCAATAAGTTATGATATACTTCAATGTTAGGGCATTCTGCATCTACTGACAATACATTCTCCTTAAATAAAATAGCTTCAGCTTCCACATCACTGAATGACAGGATTTCACCGATGGGTAAGATCATTTGACCCAGTCCTGGTTGGGGTTCATCCATATTCATTCCGGTGGAGGACATCTCATATATAAACTTGGATCACTTATACTGTGGTAAATCTCCAACAAAACACAGTCTTTAATCCAGATAACAAATTTTCCTGCAGTTATTCCATTTAACAAGCTTTGGTGCTCGCAAATGTAAGGTGAATACCTCCATATACAAACATAGTCCGGTAGCGGCACTCCAATTAATAAAAAGATAGGTGCTATGGTGCTCTTTCAAACAATCAAATAGACATCCACAGGGGAAGGCGCTCACAGGCTTGTAACAAATTAAAAATTTTATTCCGTCCGGATGGTCCAATGCTAGGAGCAAATCAAAACATAATTAAATGCATTTAAGTATTAAATCTTATACTTATATTTAACTGTATTAATTGTTTTATTTTTGTAATGCTTATTTTATCAATGTTTAAGATAGCTAAAAATGGGCGATTTTAAGGCACACCTCTATGGGGCATGCATAAATAACCAATAAATATGTGAAATTGACTTTGCACCGCAAATAATGAGGGTGCAAAGCTAATTAAATTGGGTCCTATATGTAGTGGTTCATTGTATTAATAACTTCATTCAGAATGTGTTTGTTTGTAAATTGATTTATTCAGGTCACAAAACAGTACAACAGCAATCACAATGGTACATTTCGTGAGTCAGAGTGTGACTTACATTCGTACCAAGCTTACACATATAAACATGGTAAAATGCAACTATTGTAGAAAGATAAACAAGTAAGTAGAGACCAGATATATCATTTTAACATTTAATGGGGGGGGGGGTAGTTGGGTGAGAAAGCCAAAGAAGTGCGTTGCTACCTGGCAAAAGGGGGATTTCATGCAAGGAGAGCCTCTGCCTTTACCATAAACAGATTCTAGAAGAAGGAAGAAAGTTGGGAAATGCCCAGGGAGCTAAACTAAGGAAAAGAAAGACTAGAAATGGTCTTGCTTGTCACTTACTGGTGAGGGTCTAAGTCATTTGGGTTGGATTGCATTAACTCAGAATAGTGGTTGAAGGACTTGAATTCTATCACAAGCCGTGGCAAGCGCCGCACTTACCCGCTCAGAACCTGTATGTGTGCATTCCTCTCCCGGCTGTCCAGGCTCACAGAGACTGTCACTTGCGTAGTGACAGTCTCCTGTACTCACCCAGCCTAGTTCTCCGCAGCCTTCTCCCAGCGTCCCCGCATGCATTCTGGCACCAAGTCCTGCAGAGTTCTGGATCATAGGCGCCGCCATCTTGCCTGTGATCACATGCTGCTGAACTGCCATTGGGAATCCTTTGCCTCAGTCCTCCAACCAATCAGTGCACAGGGCGCGCTATTTAAACCTTAAACACCTTACCATTGTTGCCAGAACAACTTGTTCAGTCAAGGCACCTGGTTCTCCTGTGATCCTGGTAAATCCTGATCCTGGTAATCCTGATCCTGCCTGCACTCCAGTCCGGTTCTGCCTGTAGTCCGGTCCTGCCTGCACTCCAGAGTGGTCCTGCCAGCATTCCAGTCCGGTCCAGCTGACTCTCTGGTTTAGCTGATTCTACTAACTGGTCCTGCTGATTCTACTATCCAGTCCAGCTCATCCAAGCCTTCCGGATCCGCTTGCCTAACCTTCACTCCTACCAAGACTCTTGAACTTTACATTACAGACTCGTTTGTTTATGAGCAAGTCACCCATTAAACCCGCCAGCTTTTACTATGAGCCTGCTCAGTCGTCTTTGCTCCTGAAAGCCGTGATAGGTTCACAAACCTTTGGAACCGTGACAAATTCCAACCAGTAAAACCAGGTATCCCTAAAACGTTCATACCCCGTTCCAGGGTCTGAGGTCAAGTCGTCCATGTCTAGGTAGAAGTCGGTCTTTATCTGTCTTTTTCTCGAAATGTGGGTGGCTGGGGGGACTTCCAATGCAGTGGGATAAAGGCTTTGGCCGCTTTGCTGAGGTGCCTCAAGAGAGAGCGTTTGTATTGGTAGACCTGCAGGTTGAACAGCCAGAAGAGGAGTACAATGGGTACTGATTCCCTAGTAATTTCAGAAGATAAAGAAAAATTGATTCCCAGTAAGGTTTAATCCTGGGGCAGTCCCACCAGATATGTAGAGGGTCACCGTATCCCTGGGTACATCGCCAGCATTGGTTAGGATAGAAGGGTAGTAATCTGTGCAAAATGTCGGGGCAGCGATACCACCTAGAGAGTAGTTTGTACGGTTACTCCAACACCGAGACACTCACCGAACTTATCATGGTGCACTGGAAGATCTTGGTCCAGGTGCTCTCCTCAATGGTCCCTCTCCCAGGCTTTTATGTAGCTGGGTAGGTCAGGTAGCATGTCCTCTAGCAGTAAACGGTATGTAGAGGAAACTGTGTGTGTAGGACGTTGCTGTGCCATGCAGAGGCGCTCAAAAGGATACTGGAATTTGGAAGTGGGCAGTCCATATGGACATTACGAAATGACAAATCTGGATCGCCAGTAGTCTTGGCCATGGAGGTTCCATTCAGATCTGGGAAGATGCTAAGTTGCCCCCGCTCCAAAAGTTGGCCGACCCGGAGCAACCCCCTCTCCTGCCAGTGTCGAAAGGATCTGAGATCAGTGCCGGGTGGGAAGTCTCTGTTTGCTAAAAAAGATGTAAGTGGGGAGTACCTGGAGGAGATGTTTGGGCTTAATCTGAGTTTCTGCCAACATTGTAGCGTCGGGGAGATGATGGGGTGAAGGGTCAAAGACGGTCGTGGGACCCACGGGAGAAGTGTAATGGAAAACCCAGTGACTTAAAGGTAGCCAAGCAATGTAACAAAGCAATGAGAAAGACAAGTCAGATGCTTGGTTGCATAGGAAGAGGAATTAGTAGTTGAAAGAGGAAAGTAGTGATGCCCCTATATAGATCATTGGTATGACCTCACGTAGAATACTGTGTTCAGTTCTGTAGGCCATATCTCCAGAAAGACATAAATACATTAGATACTGTGTAAAGAAGAGCAACTAAAATGGTCCATGGCCTGTGTAACAGATCATACCAAGAAAGGCTAGAGGAACTTAACATGTATAGCATGGAGCAGGGAGAGGGGGGACATGAGAGCAGCTTTCAAATACATCAAGGGTTGTGACCGGCTAGAGGAGGGTTGCATTTTTCAAAAGAAAAGGTGTAATAGAACACGAGGGCATGAATATAAACTGGAGGGTGGTAGATTCAGAGGAAATGTGTGGAAACATTACTTCACTGAAAAGGTGATAGATAAGTGGAATATCCTCCCATCTGAGGCTATAATATTAAGGGTGGAATAAGGTCTAGGGGCTGTATGTTTTTGTTGGTTTTACTAGGCAGACTGAATGGGTTAAGTGGCTGTTATCTGCTGTCACATACTATATGTCTGTGTTATGTCTCTATGATTTATAAGATATATATATATATCTCCAATGATTTGAGGCATGTTTTCTACATAGGTCTCTGCCGTCACTTTCTATGTTTCTAATTACTAATATTTTCTAAATAGAGACAGCCTAAAATGAGCTTTCATCTGTCTGTATTTCGAAAGGGCCATTTTAAACCAGCCAGTTTTGACCTGGTTCTCAAATCGATTGCAGAGAAGCAATTGATCACCCCCAGGACGAAGTCGCAGCAGCTAATGGTACGTTTTTCTTTAACCCCAACTCTTATCTTAATTAGTACCCTAACCCTCCCTTCCCCACAGCCTGACCCGAAGACTCCCTTCCCCACAGTCTAACCCAAAGAGTAACTACAGCTGCAACTGACATAGTCTATAGCTATTGAGAGTGGGGAAATAAACCCGTTCCCAATACCAATTTTCTATTTGCAGATGTTTTCAAATAATTATTCAGCATTCAGCTGTATGTGGCTGTATAATTTTTAAAGCAGGACCAGCAAGCATCCCATCAGAGCTACATGTGTTCCATCAATTGATCCAATAACATTGGGGAAGCCAGCTATCTGATGCAATTGCTCTTTGATTGTCAACAGGCCTTCATCATCCCAGGGCAGATGGATAAAGTGGTTCATTCTGTTTAGAAATGCTGTCAGACCAGAGGAGGGCTGGGCCGGGGGGGGGGGGAGGGTGCCATGTGCCCCCTCGGGCCACGAGGCCATTACTACTTTTAGGGCTACCTCACACAGACGTCAACCCCAACACAGGAAGAGAGGACAGGAAGAAAGAAGAGGAGTGGAGTAGACAGGAAACACATGGAGAAAGTAATATTGAAGACAAGAAAGGTAAGAAAGAATAGAAAGTGTTGTGTGAGTGATAATCATGGAAACACCTTGGAGGAATCAAGATCGGAAAGGGTCTGCATTAGATACAAGATCTTAGGTAATGTGTAGAACATTGACCCTCCCAATCCAAGACAGGTGCAGTTGTGTCCAGCTCTGGAGGTCTTTTTTAATTTTGGCTAGAAGGGGGATAAAATTTACTTCGTATAATAGGGAGAGGTCTCTAGTTATGGTGGTTTGCAGGTAATTAAGTTGGGAGGGATCCCAAGTAAAGGGGAGCGAGGCTTTAAGATCGTATACTATGGATCCAGAGCTGTTGATATTGAGGGCAGTTGATTTATTAAAGTTAATTTTAAAATTAGATAGGGCGCCAAACCGCTCAAATTCTTGAATGATCCATGGGACAGTGGGATTCGACAATGTTGCTAGGACATCGTCGACAAAAAGTGCCAGCTTATATTCCATTCAACCTACCTTAATTAGAGCGTGCTAGTGCCTCAATACACAAAACAAAAATTAAAGGCGACAAAGGGGTACCCCTGTCTAGTGCCATTGGAGATGTGCACTGGATCAGAGAGTGTGCCATTTATTCTCACTCTCACAGTTGGGTTTTGGTACAGTGCCATTATTCTCTGCAAGCAAATGAGACCTATACCTAAATGTTTCAGGGTGCCCTGCATGAACTCCCTATCAAAGGCTTTTTCAGCATCAGTCAAAAGAAGAATGGAAGGGATGGCCGTGTGAGTAGCATGATGAATGAGGTCCAACACTTTAATGGTGTTGTCCCTCGCCTCTCTCCCCTCAACAAAGCCCACCTGATATGCAGTATGTGTTTGTGTATTGTGTGTATGTCATGATGATTCTTATTTCAAGGTTTATTTTTAATAGTTACTTTTGTTTACATATGTTAAATAGTGTATGTGCAGTTTTTAGAGAAAAAAAAATGTCCAAAGCCTTTTCGGTGCGTTTACTTACATATCTTTGAATCATAAGTAATTTTAAGCACCTTAACACATGAATGATTCCCATTAATAAAGTCTGCACGTACTTAATTATATGCAGGAAAGATTTGCGTCATGTTGCACTCCCGACACAGGGGGAGTGGTTAACTGGGTTCTTTATTTTCTCTGAATCAGTATTGTGGATTTTTCGTGAGCAAATATTTAGGCAAGTTCGCAATTTTACTTTTAAGTATGAATATGGTGCAATGTGACAGACTCTGTGCTGATCCTTTTAAGGGTGCCATGCAGGTAAGATCTGCCTGGTGATTGGGTAGTGAATACATGCTACATAATTTTATTGCCATAGAAAGCTAGGGAAGTTGTGGGAGTGTGTTACCAGCTTTAGTTACCGGTATTTAAAGCACATAGTAGCTGAATTGGTTTGACAGGTTATAGTCCCATGAATTTACGTAAGATTGTTTTGTATTTTCATCCATATTAGGATGGTGACTGAGATGAAATCTATAATGTTTTTACAAGATAGTCATAGAAACCAGATTTCCAATAACCTCGGGGCACCTTTAGGTGCCTAAGGAAATCTTATTGCATAATTCATGAAGAGAAGTGTCTGAGAAACAATGTCTCATATTAAGACTACACTTTATTCATAAACATTTTAATAAAATGTTAAACACATATAAGCTGACTTTCACTTCCAATACTCATGCCATCACTCCAGTACTCTCTCCAGAGGGACTACCTGAAACATTTGAGTCAGGTCACAAGGCTCCCTCTTCTATGTGTCTAAACTTGTGATTCTGTCTCATAATTATTTTGGTACATGTAATTCTCTTTGAATTTTTATTTAATTTCTTTTCTCTCTAGACTTTCTTGTAATATTAAGATAATACTGGGTTACTTTACCCCCTCCCCCATTATCCCCTTGGCTATAATATCTTCATATTTATGGCTAATTAAAAAAAAAATTGTCTTGGGGCTAGATTTACTAAACTGCGAAAAGAGGAGCCTACAGCAACCAATAAGATTCTAGCTCTCACTTTCTTATTACATACTAGAGAATGTCAGCCGGAATCTGTTTTGTTGCAATGGGGACCATTTCCAAAGTTTAGTAAGTCTAACCCTTGGACTATTGGAACTAATCGTCTGCTGAAAGAAAACTTTTGTGTTTTTGTCTTACAAAATAACTTTGGTGGAAAAAAACAAGTTATAAAATAAAGCTCACTAATGTTTATTAATACAGGGGAAACCCCTTTTCCCCTTTATTAATAATGACCCACAGTAGTACTGTATGTCATTTTTAATACTGGGTAAACAGCAGTCCTCCTGATAGATCTTTTTACTCATCTGAATCCTTCTCAGCAG
>WWET01001635.1:181204-205737 GCA_011038615.1 Limnodynastes dumerilii
TTGACACAATTTCTTATTTTATCTGTGTACTAAAATATAAGGTTAACATTATATAACTAATGTGGGATTAAAGTGCACACTGTCCGTTTTAATTTGAAAGTATCCGTAACCAAATTGAAAATTATAAATAGTAAGTTGAGGAATATTTCCGTTTAAGAAATCATTGTAAAGCATAAATAATTTTATTGATTTGGACAGATGTTCAGTAGCATCATCATCTTTTTATTTACTTTTTTTATTTTGCAGTGAGACTGTGACTCCCTTACCTGAAGTGCCAACACAGAATCCACCCACTGTTCCCACAGGCCCTGTGGTTAGTACAGAAAATGAGCGTCCTCAGAGGTTGAGAAAAAAAAGGAAGCTTCTCATGGATTCAGGGGATGAAGATGAAGCAATTGAGGAAGACGAGGTAAAATTAGGCCCAGCATCTTTTTCTTCATGTCATGTCCGTGTTCACAACCTCTCTGCGTAGTCTAGCATACCCAAAATTCCCTCTGCATTATGTGCCAAGAACATACCCCATAAGTCTCTGCATCTTGTATATTCAGTCTGTTAAAAAAAAGCATCAATAATGTTAAGTGTGACGCTTTTACACACAACCAGGACCGCCATCAGGGA
Source organism: Limnodynastes dumerilii (assembly GCA_011038615.1). NCBI lineage: Eukaryota > Metazoa > Chordata > Amphibia > Anura > Limnodynastidae > Limnodynastes > Limnodynastes dumerilii. The sequence goes on from WWET01001635.1 coordinate 181,823, forward strand.
TGGGGACAGCCGGGCCTATTGTCCTGGGGCCGGACCTGATGGGGGCCCGCCGATACTCACCTAGCTCTGTAGCAACAGGTATCTGTGGTATCTTACCACTGATACTTGCTGTTCAGAGCTATTTAGTATCCGGCCAATGCGCAGGAAAGTTTTTCCCTGTGCACCGGCCCACTATTAAAGTGTGTCTGTCGGACCCCACCCCCAAGTGACGTCACCTAGGTGCGGGGCCTCGCGGCTGGGTCCCAGACCCTGCATTTGATTATGGCGGCCCTGCATACAACAGGTAAGATTTCAAACGAGTACCATTTCTAGATCTATTTGTTGACTATAGCAAAGGAAGTGCAACAGTTTCCAACAGTAATATTCTCCTCAGATATCTTCTTCCCCTGTGGCCTGCTTCTATCTTGCCCTTTTCTTTATTTGTTTCATGTACTACTGTAAAATTTTAAAAAAAAGACCTTACCTTTACCTCACCACCCTGTTCAATAACTGATACTAACACATTGGACCCTATTCACAATTAAGAGTAAAATTGCGAATTACCTTAATATATACGCACGTGAAACATCCGCAACACTGATTCAGAGAAGAGAAAATAATTAAACGCACTGATTAGGCTCTGGAAAAGTAATATAAATTTGTTTTCTAAAAACATCAAGTACTGTCATTAACTTTTGTAATAAAAAATAGCAATAAACAAACAAGAAATAAAAATAAACAACATACTTTACAAAAAACATAAATACTGTATGAAGTTATAAAAAAAAATATGAACCACTACATATAGAAAGTTTCATAAAACATTTACAAAAGAATATTTTAAAAGAATAACCAAAATAAACAACCACTATAGTATGTATGTAAAATGTAAATGTGTTTGTTTGTTTTAAAAATTTAAGGTCATTAGTTTAAAAAAAAATTCTCAAACTATACACAAAAAATAGCAACTTTACATGGTTAAAGTCTAGAAAAAAAATGTAAAATCAGCATTAGAGTATATAAACAAGCCTTTATTTGTTTAATTTATAAACAAACATCCATTGCTTATAAACATGCAGCAGGTGTGGGCTGAACTAAGTAAGAGAAGACGCATGGCCTCAAAGCAAACAATACAGTTCCTCAACTTACGAGTGGTCGAGGGCTAACTTAACTCTTCTTGTGCGTATGTTAGTTTCCTCAAGGCACTCCTACCTGTGAATCTGTTGAACTTGAATCAGTGAATCTGTTGGCACGCCCGTATACTGGACATTAGTAGCCCAAGTGCAGCTCATTTGCATTAAGAGTCTTGCCCTTCTAGCCACGCATGCGTGACTCATCCTGTGCCAATGCATGCATTGGTCGTAAGTCTGACGTCCGTTTATGTGAGTTGGCTATGTTTTACGAGCGCATATTTGGGTTCTGGGGATGCCCGGTTTTAAAAATCGTGAAAATACGCATGTAGATTCCACACTTACTTAGTGTGAACGTGGTCCATTGTCAACAGCTGTATCAACTAGTACCTCTCTGTGAACTCCACCCCCTTTCCTCCACTGTAACATCGCTAACAAAAAGTATAACTTTCTGCCAAATCCAAAGCCAATACTCCCTGCTCCTTTTGGACCTGTCCGCTGCCTTCAACACCGTCGACCACTCTCTCCTGCTGTAAACAATTCACACCCTTGACCTAGTTTACATTGTCCTAGCCTGGATCTCCTACCATGACTACTCTTCTCAATCTATACAATTGGAGTCTCCCCAAGCTCCGTCCTTGGTATCCTGCTTTTCTTTTCCATGGCCGTCTATATTTAGAAAAAGATACGCTGCCAGCTGAATGGGGCTGTATCATTGTTCAAAAACCTATTTAAATAGAAATTTGCTATTGGAAATGGGAATACTTTCACCCTTCCCAATATCTACAGGTTGCAGCGAGTATAAGGTTAGAGTTAAGCTTTGCTGGCTGCTGTGGAGCATGGAAGGTTAGGGTTAGGCTGTGCAGTATGGAGGGTTAGAGTTAGGCTAAGGGACATGAAGGGTTAGAGTTAGGGCTGAAGACTTACCTCTCCAGGGGCCAGATTTACGAAGCTGCAGGTTTGTAAAAGTTTTGATGTTGCCCATAGTAACCAATCAGATTCTAGCTTTCACTTTCCTATTACATACTAAAGAATACTAGAGAATGTCTGCTAGAATCTGATTGGTTGCTATGTGCACTATCTCAACTTTTTTTTAAACCTGCAGCTTAGTAAATCTGGCCCCAGGAGTTGCATCACCACCGCTTTCTCAAATGCAGACTGCTGGCAATTGCTTGCAGTCTACATTCAGTTCTTTTACCATGGTCTTCATATAAACAAACCACATCCCTCTTTCTGGTGTCTTGTTGCCTCTCTAGCATTTCTTACTGTATATCCCAGTGTTCCCTTAAGCTTAACATAGAAAAAAACAGAAACAGTTTTGACTCATATTCAAAACTTGTACTTGTAAATAAACAATAAAAATAATAAGGTTAATAATGAAGAAATATGTTTCTTGCCTCTACTAGCATATAGCAGAAATTGGATAAACAAATAACAGAGACATTTACATTTTAGGATAATTTTCCCTCGCCAGTGCTTCAATATTCTTCTCATAATCAAAAAACAAAGGGAGTTCCAATCTTTGGTTATTTTAACTAACTAATACAGTAGGGAATGAACTATTCCCATTTTGGGACACTTTCCACAACTTTGATTAATTACAGGCAGGAAAGATTATGTGTGACAGTACAGGCCGCATCTTTGTATGTCGCCTGATAACTAGCAAGAATACAGACCACCGTTTTGCATACACTTGGGTTTAGTTAAATGCTAGAAATCAGATTAAAGCCTTTAAAAAAAATGTGAATTGTTTTATCCCATTCACTTTTCACATGCCACATTAACATTGTATTTTGTTTTGATTTATAGGATAAAATCAGAAGCCACCCAAAGAGCCGAAAAGCTGCCAAGAACGTAAAAGCTGGTAAATTAGTGGAGCATATGAAGTGCTTTGCCCTTAAAGATTTACAACTTCTACTTTTTTTTTTTTTTAAATCCTAATGGTTTTTCATGCTTTTTCTGCTGGCCTCTTAAATTCACTTGATACTATATTGTTTTATGCATAGCACCACTACCTAAGAAAAAATTATGGAACTGGGTCTCATACCTAGAAGAGGAGAAGATGCAAGCAGCTCCACTTAAACTCTTCAAAGAGGTATCAAAATAAAGAATATATTCCCACATTTTCCTACAACAAATTTTCCTTTACCCTGTGTTTTTTTTAATTTCACCTTTATCTGCTTTCAGCATCAATCTTTCCCGCAGTCACGGAACAGTTTTAAAGTGGGATTCAAATTGGAAGGGATAGATCCAGAGCATCCATCTTTGTACTGCATTCTGACTGTTGTAGAGGTGAGAGGGAATCATTTTATCCATTAATTCCAGTGATAAATTTAACACCCACTTTATTATTAGGTTCCAGTTCATTATTTCACTGTATAGTTTAGTACAGTGGCTCTCAACTTTTTTTTGGGGAGGGAGTACCACCATGGAATTAGGTCAAGTACCACTTTGTATATCATGCAGATATATTATTTACTTTAATATTTTATATTATATTCTTATTTTTTTCAATAATTGAGATACATTTTCTACATCCTTACAAGCTTGCCAAGTCCTCTCGCATATCACCAGGCATTGGTCTGTGTACCATCAGAGGTATATGTACCACTGGTTGGGAACCTCAGCTTGAGTACTGCATAGAAGAATAGAATTTCTAAACTGTATTACAAAAACTTTTTTAACAATTATTCAGTCTAAATCTACATCCAGTGTAGGTTAGGTTCTGAAACCCACTTCTTCTCTAATAGGTTCAAGGTTACCGAATGCGTCTCCATTTTGATGGCTATCCTGACTGCTACGATTTTTGGGTTAATGCTGATTCTTTGGATATACACCCAGTTGGATGGTGTGAGAAAACCGGGCATAGGCTCATGCACCCAAAAGGTAATACAAAATACTGGACCCAAAAGGTAATACAAAATACTGCACCCAAAAGGTAATACAAAATACTGCAGGTCCATTGCCTCAACCTTTCATGTAAACAATAAAATAAAAATTAAGGTAAATATATGTTCTCTCTTACTACTTTCACTCCCTGTTGCAAATCGCCACCTGGGCGATTAAAACGTCGGGCTAGTAAAGGCTTTAGTTAGTCATCTATCTGCATTTTATTTGTACAGAAAAGATCACTCATTTTACTACATCTTATTTTATTTCCAGGTTACAAAGATGGAGAGTTTAATTGGCCTTCATACCTAAAGCAGTGTAAGGCTCAGGCAGCTCCAAAAACTTTCTTTAAAAGTTACAACACGGTAAGAAGTAAATATATAGGAATTCTCCTTGTTCATCTTTTATATTCCATCTCTCCCTTTACTTCTTTAATCCTCACCCTTTTACTATATCAGTATAAGAGATTGATTTACCGTCTGCATATTACGTAACCATGTTTTATACTATAGTAATTCTTTATTTCACATGCAGCCAGTTACCCCCTCTGGGTTTCGAGTGGGTATGAAATTGGAAGCTGTTGATCGAAAGAATCCTTCATTGCTTTGCGTGGCGACAATATCTGATATTGTAGAGAACAGATTGCTCATTCATTTTGACAGCTGGGACCACAGCTATGATTACTGGTATTTAGTGTGTTTATATTTGTGTAATATGGCTGACTTACATATTTGAAAAAGCATAATGTATTCTTGCTACTGTTTATAGTTGTCATTTATTTGACTCATTATAAAAAAAAATGCATGTACATAATAGGTTTAGATCTTTTTGTCCGATCCATATCCCAAAATTTTCATACTCTAATTATCAGGGCCATCTTATTTGCACTGTGCCACTAGGAGATGAAGGCTTTGCTAGCTGCTGTTATATGCTATTTTGCAGACTTGGTTTCACTATCAAATCTGAATTCCGAAATGTTTTTCTGTATAAGACTGGATCTAGGCCTCTGCTGCTGCTGCAGTTGGAGCACTGATCGCAGCGGTAGTGGAGGTCTGATACTGGATCTCCGTCACGTTTAGAAATTCATATGGGGGAGTGGAGGCCACTGCCCTCACTCGTCTAGATAGTAAGCAAGAGATGAAGCCAGCCCTTACTGTACTATTTGCATACCTTCCACAGAGCAGAAGTGCATTTTCTTTGTGAGACGTTCACTCTTGGATCCAAGGATCCACATCCATCCTGGAAAAGCGCAACCACACATGATACTGCCTTCCAAAAGATCGTTTTCTGATCCTAGTGATTGGAAAAAACCCTATGTAGAAAGTCTTGATCTGGTTCATAGTCCTTTTCAGTCTATACAAGAGCTGTAATGTCATGAATGAGCAACTAAATATTGCTTTATATGTGTGGTCACATCTTAATTCTCTTTCCTAGGTGTGATGCTAGTAGTCCGTATATTTGGCCAGTTGGACACTCTAAAGAGTCAGGTATATCTTTAACTCCTCCACCCGGTAAGATATTTCTAGAATTTTAGTTTATGTGGATTAGAGTAATTTTGATATTTATTGAAGTATAAGCATTTTTATATGCAGTAATAGTTTCAAATGTATGACAAATTATAATGTATAATTCTATCATTATATAAAAGTTAAATTATATTAGGTAGATGGATGTTTTTACATTTAAATACTCTTCTAGTGTTTGTGCAATTGTAAATTAGTGTTAGTAAGGGTTTGCTATTGTGTAAAATAGAAATAAAAATATAAATATATAATATATATAAATGCAAAAAAATCCTCATAATGGACCTGATTCATAGAGTGAAACTAAGAGAGGAAAGTTACTCCTGGGCTAAATATGTTGATTGCAGGGGAGTCATATTTCATCTGTTGCAAACATTATTATAGTTGAGAGGTGATATTTCCTATCTCAAGTCTAAATAACAATGTAATAGTAAAGCTGGTCAGTATCTGTGTGCAGTAAGCAATTCAAAGATATATCCCTGCATACAAAGAATACAATTAACTTGACTCCCCCTGAAATCAACATGGTTTAGCCCAGAAGTAACTTTCCTCTCCTTTTTAAGCACCTTCTTATGTCTGAATCAGGCCCAGTGGCAGGAAAATGTTTATTTTTGCGAGTGATCCTTTATCTCTACACATGTGTCTGATTCCAAAGCTAGGTATACACTGGGATTTTTTTGTAACTATTAAACATAATTTTTGGGATTACTCCTACTTCTGCACCTGATCTTTGTGCTGTCCATGCTAAAACGATACCCTGCTGGATCATTCAGTACTTATCAGTACACTGTGAAAAAAAGAAGCATCGGTCATCATTGATTAGGAGCTCCCAAAAATCAAATCAAATGATCATATGCTATTTCAGATGATTCTGCAGCATTATTGGATAGTACATACTGGTACTAGATATCTGCTGAAACTGTCATATCATCTGGACGCTAATTGGCAGAAAAAGCACCAGTGTGTACCCAGCTTAAGAATGTAGACTTCAGAGCAGGGCTGAATTGTACATAAAACTTGTTTTATTAATGTATTAAACAAGCTGTAACTTTATAACTTGATAATGCAATATTCAAGGAGTAATGTGTATTCTACTTTCTTATGTTCGATCATTTGTTTGATTAGAAAAGTCAATTTAGATGTTTCCCTATGTATGTGTTAGTATGTTTTGTTATATTTGTGTAAAAGTGTGTTCTATGTCTTCAGTGTGTTTCAGTGTGTCATTTAAATAGTTAGGAATATATAAGCCTATGTAGTGCTTAATCTTTTTTTGTGATGTCACATTGTCTATCCCCCCTGGCACACTTCATTTTCATTTAACATGGGAGGATAGTCAAAAATGGATTCTAATACACATGGATTATATTGTGCTTAATGTGGTTGATTTAAAAATTGCATTTGACCTCAGGGTTTTGTGATAACTTAAAGCTTTAGTAAAGCTTTATAGTTTTAATGTGATGTATTCTTCATCTCTTTTATCAGCCATGTTTGGAGTACACTAATGAATGAATGTGTGATCTGGAAACTACGGTAAAAACACTTCTCAATCGAAGTAGAGAGAGAACGAGAGACACTTAACCTAGGACTCTAGGAAAATGATTTCACTGTAGCATGAGCCTAAAGAGTTGTATTTAGAGAATGTTGTTTAGACCTATGCTCCTTTTTCCTTATACATAATTACTGTAACTATTTAGAATTTAAAGACCCAAAAAGCTTCTCCTGGGAGGCATATCTGGAGAAGACTGGTGCACAGGCAGCCCCAGCAAGAGCTTTCAAAGTGGTAAATATGTTCTCAGGAATTGTCTTCCTTGTGGGGTTTTTTGTTTTTTATTTGGTATTTAGCCCTGGTAGTAACATTATTTAGAACGTTTTCTTTTTAATCATTGGAAATGTCTGTCTACTTCTCTCTAAAATGTATATTTAGAAGCTTATTTCCACTCCATTTATATTTTTTTTAGCGCCCTCCTCATGGATTTCAACCAAATATGAAACTTGAAGCTGTAGATAAGCGAAATCCACTGCTAATCCGGGTCTGCGCTATTGTCCAAAGAGAGGAAAATCGAATTAAGGTGATTATAAAAGCACATGGGGAATTTAAAATTTGAAGACTTCCTTTAAAATGAGGGTGGTAACTTGGTGTACTTTATCTTTATACTTTAGCTACATTTTGATGGCTGGAGTTCTCTTTATGACTACTGGGTCGATGCAGACAGTCCGGACATTCACCCAGTCGGGTGGTCTGCAAAGACTGGTCATCCCCTCCAATTGCCTCCTGGTAAGAAATAAAGCAATTTTATGAAGTTACATGTTTATGGCTGCTTTTTCAATTGTTAATGAATAGCTATTCCACTGGAATGCAGCATAGCCAGGAATTTTTCTTCATAAGGAACAGAAAACTCGCCCCAGTGGATTTTATTAAATCCCCCCCCCCCCCTTCAAGTTTCAGATACAACTGTGGTCTCTGGACAGGGCTGTCCTATTGCAGGATGTAAAGGAATTGGACATGTGCGAGGACCAAGATATGGCACCCATTACACGTACGTAAGCTGCTGAATGGACTATTATGCACTACTGAATTTTTTTTATATACATAGATGTTATTTTTTTTTTCTTTACTATCTGCTGTTATAGTGCTGTTGGATGTCCGTATTCTGATGTGAACCTTAACAGAGAAAGTCAATTGCAAGATCGTCTTGGTGGGGAACGACCCCTACCAGCCAGCAACATTTTGAAGTCCCGGAGACCAGAGACACCCACCAATATATCTGACATCACACCTGATTCTCCACAGTCAAGGTGGTTAAATCACAATTTTTTCAATTCTGCATTCCATTTTATTGCATTCATTTTCTTTACTCACAATTAACATCTGACACCTTTCAGAAAGTGTCCAACTCCTACAGAGGAGCACTGGGGACGAGGCAACATGTGGGAGAATCTAGATGAGTATGCAGAAACTAAGCCACAAATTAATAGGTAGGTCATCGCTCTAAATTTAAGTGGTAGGGATAGAAAAATCTCGCTTGCCTTTAGGACTTTGCCAGGATGTGAAATTTCCCTTGAACTATTAGCTTAGGCTTTACCCTTTAATCGTGTCCAAATTTTTAATTTCTCTGGTCAGACTTTTTCATTGGCCTCCTTCTCTTCTCATGGTGTCTTCTCGCTGCCCTTAGATTGTGAATACCCATGCGCAGGGCCCTCTATCCTTTTGTTCTCCCTCTACTACTTCAATACCATTTGACAGTTTTTTCATTTTTCTGCTATCCATGCTCCTATGTTCATTTCACACCAGATTTGGCTGATGCCAACATCCTGTTAAACAGTAGTGATCAAAAGTCTGAATAGTGCAGCATGCATAGAGCATGTCTATACAGTAAAATGTAAATTCCTAATCCCTCTATTTTTCACTTGCACCTGTCCCACTGTCAGATACTTTTTTTTCCAAAAATACAATACTCGGGATTGTTCAAATCCAGATACAATCAGTATTGGTGGTTGTAAACACAAATGTAAAAAGCAGGTATCTTCGGATCTCAACGATTGGAACACACTCACTTTTTAGAAGTGTAGATCTAATCTGTAGAGTGTAACAGCTGGTCAACCAAAATGTAAATGCAGTATAGAGGTATCCACAGAAGATGGATAATAAACAATATTAATACACAGTCAGTTAGTGTAGTCTGTAAGTTGGCTCACAACTCTCGAATGCGCTAAAAATCACTTGTGATACTTCAAGGGGAAATTATCCACAAATTAAATATGTTTCTTCTATTTTGCATATGTAAAGTACGCTTTCTCTTTCCACAATTAAACTTTAAAATTCACCAGAGCCTAGGGTTTAATAGTAAAATAATTTGACGATAATCATAAAAGGATGTTTTTTTAAGCGTAAGCTCTTTTAAGATTTTAGTCATTTGAAGACATAGGGCCTGATCCAGACCTACGCCCGCCATCGCTAGGACGGCAGACGTAAGCGTAAGATCGACTAAAAAGCCGATCTGCGTATGTGCCGGGCAGATGTTGCCTGGCGTCGCTACGGCAACGCCCGATCGTGGATCGGGCGTCCGTAGCAGCGCTGTAGGGACGCTGGAGGGGACGTCCCCCAGCGTCCCTACGTTCAGGTAGGTCTGGATCAGGCCCGTAGCAGCGCTGTAGGGACGCTGGAGGGGATGTCCCCCAGCGTCCCTACGTTCAGGTAGGTCTGGATCAGGCCCATAGGCCCATATTCACACCTAAGAAGCAGACACGTCTTAGGTGCGTATCCTTAGTATAGGACCTTTTACACATGCGTATTAGTTTCTTTTTTGCAATCCACATACAAGTTCGGTATATAGATTGCCTCCGGGCGGTCTTTAGAGACTGCACAGAGTATTTTAAGTAGAAAGAGGCAGCGTAATGCTGACTCAGGGAGAGATTAGGTAGAAAGGGATTTTAGATTAGCTGGGGGGAGGCAATTACCATGCGAACATTGCACAGTCAGATAAGTTAGCCCTGTGGCACTCTTAAGTGCCATAAGGTACCTAAATATGGGTTAGGACATGTGAGTTAGGTGCGGATCTGTGAATAAAGTCCATAATGTATTGTTGTGCTATGAAATGATGTGAGGTTTTCTTTTTTCTATTGGAGGTCTTTCTTGCCTTTATTTATGCAATAGAATAATTGTGTGTTCTCTTTTGTTTTGTAGTGGTGCTCATACATATATCCGACTACAGTTGGTTAGACAGGATCGAGATGGTACAGGTATGTTGTCTGCTCTATGCTATAGGGATAATGGGCCTGATCCAGACCTACGCTCGCAGGCGATATAACGCTGATCGTAAGCGTAAAATCGCCATAAAAAACGCACTGCTCATGTGCATAGTGACAACTTCCGGTCGTACCAAAGACCTTTTCGTAGCGGCAATTCGGGCGCCCGTATTTTTTGCGTATTTTCTGACGACTGGGCATGTTTGTAGTACGAAGTTAGTACAGACGCTGGAGTTAAGGAATGTAGGCAGGGGGAGCCATTTAAATTGTACAGTATGGGCGTGCTTAGGCCACTACGAACAGCGCGTCGCTACAAAAATACGTACGAACACATGGAAAAGTTAGGGTAGGGTTCGGCGGGCGTAATGTAAGGAAGGTAAGGGGAGTGTAATGGGAGTGAAAGTTTTTACACTGGAGCAGTAATACGCTCCGCTCTCATGCGTAGGTCTGGATCAGGCCCAATGTGAGCAATAATATGGCAATGATGAAATGTGAATTACTGACTTCTGTGTACTTCCCTGTTTATCAACAGACTGTGAATTAAGTTTGGAGCAACCTTTGCATCAGTCTGTGTTCATGACATCATTATCCTCGGACCATAGCCATCGGATTCATCTGTGCTGGCAACAGCAATGCCACTTGCTTCCTGAGGTGTCAGAATATACTGCAAAAACAGTCAGCAAGTGGAATGCTGAAGAAGTAAATAAAAAAATCACAAAAAATTAACAAAGATAGATGATGTGGTGGAAGAGAACCTAATAGGTTCTGAATAAATAAATTCTGGGTCCAAATGTTTGTGTAAGAATTTTATAGAGAAAGAGGCAAAGTTCAAATTGAAGTCTGTTAGGAGTAGTATGTACGTGTGTGTGTGTGTGTGTAGTTACCTTTGGGAAGAGTGTATATACATGCAAAAACAATATAATCACATTCCTAATGTCTGCTTTCTTTCCCCTTATCCTGTAGGTTGCCCGATTTGTTCAGCAATTACCAGGCTGTATGGAACAAGCTTCTATCTTCAGAGAAGAGGTAGGAGATTCCTCACATAGGACCAGATCCAGACTTGTGTCTGGGACCCCACTTACGCACACAATCGGGGTGTTTTGACTGCAGGGTGTGTGCGCATTTTACGCACGTAACTTCTGTCATACAGAACTAAGTTCCTAGATTGTGCATACGAAGGGGCTGTGCTTCCCCTCCGCACCCCAAGGTGTGCAAAGGGAAGCATGTAAATTGCACAGTGGGTGTGGGTTTTGACATTTATGAGCGGATCAGTAGTTGTACGGACCGCTGATCAGCTCATGTGACCTTATGGCAGTGTAAGTCACACAAAAATACGCATGTGAGGGGAGTGATGGGGAGTTCATTCTCCCCCTCTTGCGCATGTTGACAGACCCTTGTGCAGGAATCTGTATCCAATACATAGTTGGCCACATTCTCCTCTACCTAAATTTATACCATATGCTTTCCACCTATTTTTTGCAATTTCTTTTTGTTTCTTAATACAATTCTCATATACACATAACAGACTAACTATAATACTTGCCAGCTAACAAAGTTAGTTACAGAATTTGTTGTAGTTTATATAAGCTTAACAATAGTTGTTGTTTAAGCCCATTCTGACTAGAGAGCATTTATAGTGTCTGGACAACTGTGTATGTGATTTTAATATCGTGTGATCCTCTTTCCTGTTTCTCATAGCAGATAGATGGTGAAGCCTTCCTGCTGCTGACTCAGAGTGACTTGGTGAAGATTTTGGGGCTCAAACTAGGACCTGCTCTGAAAATTTATAATTCTATCATTATGTTCCACAATTTGAGCCAAAATTAAATTGCTGCAGACCTGAATGCTGCTTCAGGACAATGAACGATTTCTATCTTGCTGGAGAAGATGGATTAAATAACAAGGGAACAGGATAATGGCAGATTTTGCGAAATGAAACCCAGCGATTGAAAACAGGAAGTCGGTTCAGTTATAGACCTTCTAGGCACTCATCCAGTACACTTACTGTTAAGAAAAAAAATGACTAAGCAGTTCCCTTAATAACCAGTCTGGAGATTGACAAACGTTGCATACTTTACTTTTTATGTGCTCTGACGTTCTGCTGTTAGCATAATCAATCTGTAGCATAGGAGCACTCTGATCTTGTTTAAGAGATGCATGGTAAACCTGCTGCTGTGGTGCCTTACTGCTTTTATTACTAGTGGCACTTCCACTAGAGATTTGTGGTATTGTAGAATACTTCTTGTTTTCTCATACAGAGTAAAACAGTTTTTGTTGTCCATTTTCTTTGTGTTTATTTTAAAGTACACATAAAATTCCTCACAACACAGAGGATTAGACCTAACCTTCTGCAAAAAGGGCATTTTCTGTTTGCTAGTAGCAGGAGACCTGCATTTTGATACAGAGCACACGTGTTGCATTCCTAGTATGTATCTGGATTCTGCCACAGCTATTAAAGTAATGATAATCCTCAACCACACGCTCCTAGCTATACATATAAACACCCTCATCTTCCTTTTTATATACCTCAGACCAGAGATACTAGATACAGCCAAATACAAGCTTAAGCCATGAAAGACACCTTGTGAATTGGACATCACAGAGTAAAAGCAGCCATTATGTCATAACTTAAAAGCACCTGACCCAGATGGCTATGCCACAGAATTTTATAAAGTAACCCTCCTTCACAACACTGTTTCAGGTCCTATACAAAGCTTTCTGTGATGCTATCGACATCTATATTCTATAACCTGGAAAACCTCCATATTTCATATCATCATAGCGTCTGATTACCCTACTAAACCAAGACTCTAAATTATTGGTCAAAATCATAGCAAATCACCTTCCGTCCATCCTCCCACAACTCACAGCCCACCAAATAGTTTTTTCACACAGTGAGTGAAAGGTATTTGCATCATTATATCTGCAGTGATGCCCAAGTTACAGCCAGTATTTATAACTTCAGGCAGTATGCATTTATGTGTTTTGTTAAGTATGTCATGATTTTTGTATTTCAAGTTGTATTTTTAATGCTACTTTTGTTTACATATGTTTGAGAGTACTTGTTGTTTTTAAAACAACAACAAAATTTACTTTTCAGAATCTTAATCAGTGCGTTTAGTTACGTATTTTTGAATCATAACCAATTTTAAGCAACTAAATGCACAGCCGAGTAAGTCTGCGCATACCTAAATATACGCAGGAAAGACCTATGCACTCCCAACAGCGTGAGTGGTTAATCGGGTTCTTTATTTTCTCTGAATCGTTAATGCGCATACTTCATGTGCGCATATTTAGGTAAATTCGCAATTTAACTCTTAACTGTGTATCAGAGCCTTAAAGTCCTCCAATTCTGCAGAACCCTGAATTCAAGCACCTACAGTGAAATGTTATAACATTTTCCATAGAGGATATTTCTCATTGAGCAGAAGCAATGTGGCAGGGATTTTGGATACCAAAGTTAAACAAACTCGCAGCTACATTTTATCATTGTGTCTGGGAATGTCCCAAGATAAAAAACAATTGGAGGCAAATTCAACTCTTTATATCCCAGCTTTTGCTTAATTATTTCTGATGTGGGCTGTCCTGGGTATAGTAGATGAAAATTTTGTCAATTATGGCCTAGTTCCAAACTATAGCATGCCTTTAAAAGGGAATGGTTCAAATCTTTGCTCCACAAAGAATGTTTATTTACCACGAGATAAAACTTTATTGATATTCTTCCTTCTAAAAATGATTACCATCTTCAAATATTTTATTTAAACTAGCTGATATGAGTTTTTTGCATTTTGTATGCATCTGATATGCCTGTTACTGCTGACAATAACCCCTAAATTGTATAAATAAGGAGGATCGTGTCTGGGGAATGTTACATGTAGTTACATACTGTTATCAACATTTGTCAGAAAATCAGGCTTTTGGATATCGGGTCTGTGTTCCCTTATTCAGACGTTAGAGGGCTGATAATGGAAACTAGGAGCTTTTATATATTTAGGGTCCATAGGAGGCTAACCATTGATCACAGGAGCAATAAGTAAGGCAACTGAAGTTGATTACAGAAATGTACACTGAGAAAAACAGAAGAGTGCAGAAACTTAGAGTCTTTGGGCTGGATCCAGACTTAAGAAGGAGCTTGAAATTACCTGATTCACACTTAAGAAGCTGCGGCTTCTTAAGCGCGTATCTGTCCAAAATGACCTGAGCATGCGTAGTAGGTCATTTTCGCTATCTACGTAGCCGATCGGCACATAGATAGCATAGGTGCAGTCTACGTCCCTAGAGGCGGCGTTTTTAGGCAGAAGTGGAATGGGGGAGGCATTTAGATTAGCCGGGGAAGGTGCAATGTCCGTAGGGACGTTGCACGGAGACTTAAGGTAGCCCTATGGGCACTCGTAAGTGCCATAAAGTACCTAAAAAAGGAGGGGCGGGTTGGAGGCTGGAAGAGTGAGTTACTCCTGGGCTAAACCATGTTGATTGCAGGGGAGTTATGTTTCATCTGTTGCAAACAGTATTAGAGTTAAGAGGTGATGTTTCCTAGCCTATGTCTAAATAACAGTGTAAAAGTAAAGCTGGTCAGTATCTGTGTGCAGTAAGCAATTCAAAGATATATCCCTGTATGCAAAGAATACGATAAACTTTACTCCCCCTAAAATCAACAATGACCAGATTCACACCTCTGGACGTATTGCATTTATGGCCAGAGTTTACCGATATTTAATACTGCGCATAAACTCTGGACATATATGCAATATGTCCACAGGTGTGAATTTGGTCCTTAATTACAAGCTCCTTCTTAAGTCTGCCCTTTATTAGCTGTGCAGGTAGTAAATGGCAGTAATTGTTCAACTACAAGTATTAGGTGTACAGTGCATTGTGACAGGCAGTTGGCTGCACAAACTGGTGGAGTAGTTAGCTGTAGAATATTGCACAGGTTATAGAAAGAATTGACAAGTTGAAGCTGCAGAGGACTGTAAAGGCTGAGACAATGATCAATGCTGGAAGCACAAGTTTTGTAGATAGCGATTGCAGTTGAACTTGCAGTGCTGGAAACACACGAGGGACTAGATATGTTAAACTGTGGGAAAGAAAAAATAGGAGTTGTGGCAACCAATGATAGTCTAGCTCTCGCTTCTCTATTGCATACAACTAGACAATGTCAGCTAGAATCTGAGTAGTTGCTATGAGCAACATCTCAATTTTTTTTTTCTGCAGTTTAATCTAGCCCGAGGAGTTTGTAGATGGGTAACAGGCAGGAAGTTCCAAAACAGATTCCTGAAAGCAGATACTGGAGCCAGGAGTAGTACACGGAGTACAAGTTATATTGGCAATGAGGGTTTAAAAAGAGTGCCTTGTGGAGTCAATGGTAATTGGCATTAGATGGCCAGAATACCAGGATTCGGTTAGTCAAGACAACTTACCTTAGGAAACCAGAAGCAAGATGTTGTTGGCAAACATGAGGACCATTTAAACAATTTAGGTTACTATGTGTGTGTGTATATATATATATATATATATATATATATATAGATTATTCACATACATGTGTGTGTATATATATATATATATATATATATATATATAGTTGATTCAAACATTAAATAAAATTCAGTGTTAATAATTATTGACATTATTATCAGAGTTAGGCTGAAGAAAGAAAAAAAAAAAAGGGTACTTCTTTATTTTTGCGGCCCCGTTGCTACGCTAGTAACACATCCCCGCTATTCCCGCTGCTTGCGTGAGCGTCGAATGGATGTGTTCTGCGAGCGCCGGATTTTAGTGTTTTCTGCGAGCGCCAAATAATCTGTTCTGTCACTCTGGTGTTGTGTGGTACAAAATAAAGAGATAGAGCCCCACAATTGTCCCCCCATTATTATTTGAAGTGGTAAAAAACCTCCCCAAAAACCTCCCAAAATGCAGACTATCTTTAACTTACCACAGAAGCAAAGAGGGACTGCTCGCCACCACCTTCAGTCGTACCTTGCAGAATTTATGTGGAGGAAAACTTTTGGAGCTGAAAACCACTTTGATGCCATCTGACATCTGGCCACCTCTCTCTATTAAAAGGTAAGTGATATCAAATAACTTTCTTGACAATCTTCATGTCTTCTAAACTGTTTGTAATCCACAGGGAGCCGAAATAATCCACCCGCACCCTCCGAACACTTGCCGCATATGAAGAAAAGTGAAACTACGCAAGTCACGTAACAGCCGACGCCGTCCAGCAGGGGGCATCCAGCAGGGGGCCGCAAAGATAAAGAAGTACCAAAAAAAATTAGGCTCCATAGAAGATTTAAGTGGGACCAATTATGCCGCTTAGCGTTCCCATAGTTCATTCACCTTGCATGTGCACTTCCTGGAGATGACCTTATTCTGTTCTGTTAAAAAAATTGACACAGCTAGAATTTCTTTTTAGGGTGGTGGTTAAGTGACAAATTCCAACAACGCCCCTATATTGTATATGCCTACCCTGTCCCCCCTCCTCTCTTCCTTCTAAGTTAAGGCACTCTTTTTAAACCCTCATTGCCAATAACCTGTTAAGATGGCTACATGCAGGGCCGTTTCTAGGGGCGGGCGAGCCGTGCGATCGCATGGGGCGCGCCCCTAGATAACTAAATGGGGGGCACTTCCCGCAGCCCTCCCCCGTGCAGTGGTCACATAGACCGCGGCTCTCACAGGCGCCGACCGCATCTGTTATGTAATGCGGCCAGCGCCTTACGGCGGTGCCGGCACTCGGCATCCTCCCTCCCTCACGTCTCCTCTTTCCACTGCGTGCTGGCCAGACATGACATCATCACACTGGCATTCGGCTGAGGAGCGCGTGGAGAGGAGCTCAGGGGGAGCCAGAAGAAAGAAAAGACCGAGCAGAATACAGAAGATAAAGAAGAGCAAATATAAGGTAAGTAAAGGAGCAGAGGGGACGGTGTGTGTATGAGGAAGATGATGAAGGGGATAAAGTGTGTGTGTATGATGAATGGAGCACAGTGTGTGTGTATGATGAAGGGGGCACAGTGTGTGTATGATGAAGGCGCACATGAAGGGGGGTAACAGTTGAAGTGTGTGTGTATATGAAGATGGGGCACAGTGTGTGTATATTTTTTATTTTTTGGGGGGAGGGGGGCGCCAGAATTTTTTTTACCGCCCTGGGCTCTGCTAGGTTTAAAAACGGCACTGGCTACATGCTCTATACTCATCTGATATGGCCAATAATGTGGCAGTGTGTATGGTGGTTTATTTGTCAGAATTCCAATAAATTGGTACAAAGTTGATTATTGAAAAGTGTGTGTTTGTAAAGCTGAGGACTGCTGGCTATATATCTATAGTATGTTCAGAGGCTCCCTGTATGGGCTGTATACCAGCCCCACTCCCTGCACATGCTGTAGTTATACCACTAGCCTAAGGTTACATTAAGGAACATAAACTCTACTCTTGCACTCCCACTTGCATGCTTTTACATTTATCATTAAATGTACATTGTGTAAAGAACATCTTATTGTATTTGGGCCAGTGTTGGAATGCCACACACTGCCCCTCTAGTCACAAGGTGAAGTATGTAAGAGCTGTGTATGGCTGAGAATCTTGTTCAGTTCAGTTCAGATTTGCTGTGAGTCTCTAATATCTAGTAAATTCTCTGTAGGGTATACTGCAGCTCAGTAGATCTATGAAAGTGATTACATCCTATTTGAAACATATTCAATATCTTATTATTTCTATAGCTGAAGTGTTACAATATAGTTATATTGTTATATATATATTGTTATAAACAACTGTACTATGTCATCAGCTTGTATAATAGAAAATGTACAGTATTCACATATATGTTCATTGTACTTAAAAAATATTGCTGATGTGAGTAACACAAATATTTCTGAATGGACAAACTTCAACAATTTCCCCACATTTTTAAAGCATACAACAACTATTTATCAACAGAAAAGTTAGGTTTTCTGGTCTAATAAAAACAAATAATTAGTGTCTATGAGCCCTTGTAGAAAAGTATAGTAACAGAGCAACTTAAGTATCCCACATGTGTCTCTGTAGCTTTAATTTTGCCCCCCTCCCTTCTTTCCAATGTCTTGCCTCCTCCCAGTTCCAGAAACTTTGTTTCTCAACCCAAACTTTCAGCTCTGTGATGGGTACAGCAGGAACACTAAGAAAAGATACAGTCATGGGTCTGCTGTTTCTGCTTATAAAGCCTACATATGGGAGAGAGAGAGTACCGAAGTTTTGCCTCCAGTACTATACAGAGTAGTAGTATAGTATTATACAGAGAGAACTAATTACAAGAGGTGCTATACAAGAAGTGGACTGACAAAATTTTCAGGATTCATGTTACATATACCAAGGTATGTACAGGGTTATAACTATCAGATGCTTTGTACATGCAGTCACTATTACACAATTCATGGCAAATTATGGCTTAATCACATAGTGTTTTTTAGATACAGCATTACAGACACACACTGCAGAAGACCTGCATGCAGACATCATGGAATGGATCATATGGTCTAAAGGGCTATTTGGTGCCATTTAATTATCTTTCTGTTACATAAAACTATAGAGGATGTTTTTCTTGCATATTACTGGACAGTTTGGAGCATTTACTCACTATAATACGTTCTTTATTTACAATCATGTATTCTAGAGCATGAAAACATTTTTGACTGCTCATAAAATACAGTTTACATTTCCATTTAAAAGAAATTGTACTTTTTTCCACATAGGAGTGTTTGCCATCTTTCCACATAATGCCATATAAGGCCTTGCCCTGGCTTTTCCCTGGACACAGCTGACCCTGGGTGTGTGGGAACATTTTATACCCATGATGAATGGGTAGTGATTAGTGAGAGTATTTACTTGGCTTCCACTTCCATTCAAATTTCAAATATACTGTCAAAGGGGATTGTGTCTTACTATAACATCAAAATCAAACTCTACACTATTAAACATACCGTATATTATTTGTATATTATGGTCACACATTTTACTATCACAGCATAACGTGTCCCAAAATGACCTTAGTACCAAACGGTTATTAAAATGGAATGTTTAGTTATTAATCATTTTTTTCAAATGGTAAGCAATGTAAGCCTGTAGGGAGTAAGGGGGAGGGAACTAGCTTCTTCAACAGACTTCATCAGTGCCGTATTGCTCTGGTTGCAAGGCCAACCACCGTGTATTTTTATTTATACATGTAGCCAAATCAGATGTTTATTTTAGTTAAATAATTTTTTGTGGTCCTTCTCTAGCACATACATTTTTCATATGAATGCACACTCGTCTGCAACAAACTAACCTCCATTCATGACCTCTTCCTATCTAACTACCTCAACCTTCTTGCAATAAAATAAGCGACTCACTGATTTAGACACTGCCTCATCTGCTGCACTCTGCACTCTCATGCCTCCAGGCCTGGAGACAGAAGTGGAGGCAGGGTTGGACTGCTTCTTACATTCTCTGACGTACACACTGTTCACATTTTGAACCCTTTCTCTCTATAATGTGACTGTGATCTATCGCCACCCCCCACCACCCCAATACAGCTTGCCAACAATTTCTTCAACACTTCTCTACGTGGCTCCCTCATTTCCTAACCTCTGACATCCCAACCATTATTCTTTGCTGTGTCTGTTAAACTTTTGCACACACGTAGAAATCTTAACATTGTTAATATCAACCAGCTTTTTCAATCTATGCAAAAACTACTGTCTTCATTTCTTAATTTCCACTCTCCTGATTTGGCAGTATCTCACCTTAAAAAATAACCCTGATCAAGTCGACCCAGCTAGTGTCAACTATAGCACATCAATGACACACAAAACCTTTAAAGAATCTCCTGCAAAGCAGAACATCATTGGTGCATATCATGTTCTTCCCATTACTTTTTTAACTTACACCATCACTAACCACACTTATCAAAATGCTCTGGACAGTACCAAACAATCCTATATCCAATCTCTCATTCAAATTCAGGTTTCTAAACCCAAACGCTTCTATCCTACGTTTAACTCCTTTCTGAGTCGGCCTGTGCAAAATCAACTAACTTCCGTCAGTCACACAATCTTCTAGATCCTCTTCAGTCAGGCTTTTGTTCCCAACACTCCACCAAAACTGCACTGACCAAGGTGGTCAATGATTTAATTACTGCTCATTCTAAAGGACATTACTCTCTTCTAATTCTCCTGGCTCAATCTGCTGCTTTTAACACTGTTGACCACTCTCTTCTCATACAAATGTTACAATCCCTAGGTATTCAGGACACAGCGCTTTTCTGGTTCACATCCTACTCGCTCTTTCAGTGTTCATTTTTATGGATCCACCTCTTCAGCTCTTCCCATTTCTGTTGGAGTACCGTTAGGTCCATTGCTCTTCACAATTTATACCACTTTACTTGGACAGCTAATAAAGTCATTATCAGTATAATAAATAGCTACTAAATCGTTTCAGTATTATCTCTATGCAAATAATACACAAATCTACCTATCCACTGGTGATCTTTCACCAACTGTGTGGCCCACATAACTAATTGTCTCTCTGCCATTTCTTCTTGGATGTCCTCCCACCATCTCAAATTTAATCTCCCAAAAACAGAATGAATATTTCCACATACCAATAAAAGCTATCCCCCCTGGTTTAGTATTTCAGTTGACAACATAGAAATAATCCCTACTCATAAAGCTCAATGCTTAGGTATCACCCTTGACTTTAAACTGTCCTTTTTTTCCCCACACACAAACTGTTTCTATATCCTGTTACATAAAACTCTCATTCACACATTAATCAATCCCTGCATTGATTATTGCAATTATTTATTTGTTGGACTCCCGCATTATAAAATTACCCCTACAGTCTATATTGCAGGAAGCAGCTTTTTCTTGCAAAACACTCTTCTAGAGCTGGTCCACTGGTCAATCTCTACATCATAATTGCCTACTTTTGAAAAATCATTTCAGGGAAAAAAGTAAAAAGCATAGGGGAAGTTCCTGCATCACCAGGGGGCAGTCCCTGTGTCGCCAGTGTTTGTGTATGGGTGTCCTGCAAAGTAATCACTTACACATTTCAAAAGTCAAATATTTCTAGTGGGTGGGAGTTCAAATAATGTAATAAATATTTACAACAGTCTTTGTATGTATTAGAGTGATTTTATATATTCTCCACACCTTCCTCCTACTCCTTCCCTACTCTTCTCCAGACTTTCCCATAAGCCCCAGTGTATTCTCCAGACTTCCCCATAAAATCCAGTGTATTCTCCAGACTTCCCCATACTCCCCTGTGTATTCTCCAGACTTCCCCATACTCCCCTGTGTATTCTCCAGATTTCCCCAAACTGCACTATGTATTCTCCAGACTTCCCCATACTCCCCTGTATTCTCCAGACTTCCCCATAATGTCAGCCTCCATGTCTGCCCCCTTGATGTCAGCTTCCATGTCTACCCCCTTATTGCCAGCCTCCATGTCTACCCCCTTATTGCCAGCCTCCATGTCTACCCCCTTAATGTCAGCCTCCATATCTACTCCTTAATGCCAGCCTCTATGCCAGCCCATTTATTTATTTTCTCACTTACCTTTGATGTCTTCTGCATTCCTCTGCGGCGCTCCTGTCCGGCTCTCCCTCCCCCCGGCATCTGTGCGGTCATGTGATCGCTGGTAATACAAGGCTCCTAATGGAGCCCTGTAGGACCAAATCTCTTTACTTGAATGGCAGTGACCGTATAACTTAGGTTCACTGCCATTCAGTAACAGATTTGGTCCTACAGGGCTCCTGTAGGAGCCCTTTATTACATGTACAGTGCTCTGTGAAAAGCCATTTCCGCATATAACGCGACAGTGGCTTTAAAAAAGAAAAGAAAAACTTTGTCCCGAGATTCTAATCTCTCGGGACAGTTGGGAGGCATGGCTCAGCTGAGCTTGTCTTCGGGAGAAAAGGGTGCTCTCCCGGGAATCCGGGAGATCTCCTAAGATCCTGGGAGTCTCCCTGACATTCCGGGAGAGTCGGCAACCATGCTCTACATTGTTTGCCTGTGTATTACAGAATTAAATACATAATCCTTTTGCTAAACTACAAAAGTCATCAATAAGACTGCACCCACATACATATCCTCACTCAAGATACTGTATATCCCAGCTCACTCTCTTAGATCTTCAGAGCACTTTTAAGATACAAACTGGCTGGTGCATTGTGTGGTATATAGCATTTGCCCTAATCCCTAAGGTCCTATAGAGTGGTAAGCTTGCGGGCAGGGGCCTCATGTCTACCCAAAAAAGAGCAGCAGCTGGGTAGTAGAATATAGCAACATGTGAGACAAGGCAGTTTCTTTATAGCAAACTCTTTTTTTTCTCATTAATCCAATCCTGGGGACACTGGATCATGAGGCCTGATCCAGACCTACGCCCGCGAGCGTAGCGTATGATCGCCCGGGCGTATAAACTTTCACACCCATGACACTCCCATTGATTGTACCTACTTACGACGGCTGAGCCCTACCCTAACTTTTTCCAGCGTCCGTACGAATTTTCGGACCGATACGCTGGTCGTACGGGGCTTAGCACGCCCATACTGTACAATTTAAATGGCTATCCCCGCCTCTGTGTAGTAACTAGAGCGTCCGGACTATCGTCGTACAAAACACACGCCCCTTGGGCGAAAAATACGCTCAAAATATGCTCGCTGTACGCTCATGTGATTCGGACGACCGGAAGTTTTCATACTGCACATGCGCAGTGCATTTTTTCGACCCGGTTTTACGCTCCCGACCAGTGTACAATCGCTCGCGGGCGTAGGTCTGGATCAGGCCCATGGAGTTTAAATCCTGGTAGGAGTTGGTAATTAAACATTTAAAAAGCTAATCTGACTAATTGCTTCTGTATCTGGATGACCTGTTAATCAAGACAGATTCATCAGATCTTCTGTGAAGTCACCTGAACCTGCCACCAGGTGCTAGAACAACACTTCTGGGTTCTGAATCTGCAGATCCAACCTGGTCCCTTGTCAGTGGATGATTTTCTTGGGCCTAATTTTAAACACTGAGCAACAGCACATATATCTCCCAAAAGACAAAATATAGCCATATCAGTCCTTGGTGTTACAAGTGCTGTTGTTGAACACCCCATTAGTTGAGTTGTGCAAGAAATGAATGGCCAGGTTGCTTTTCATGTTCAAAACTGTCCATTACAAAAGATTTTCTGCCAGTAGAATATACAGAGGAGGGGATCACGGTCATTATCCAATTACATTCCAATTTCTAGGCCAAAAGGCATTGCAAAATATTCAGTGCTCCGTTTACTAGAACTTTATCTCTTAATTTTCATGCGATAATGGTAGTTTTCTTATGAAAATAATCACATGAAATTGAAATGATCAGTATTTACAAAGTGATGATCCCCATGGAAAACTACTTTCATGGCAGTCATTACTAACAACACAATTGATCACCAGCTCATTCTCCTGAATGTGTGTAAAATTTATATCTGTAGATGGGGTCAGTTCAATTTCTCCAAGGAACAAGAAACAACATTGATGATTTTGGGCCTGATCCAGAGCTACGAAATTGCTGTCCGACGGGCGAGCGTACGCCCGTTTTTTGCGTATTTTCGTACGAAAATTCGCACTGCGCATGCCCAGTATGACAGCTTCCTGTCGGCTGGACGACAT
>WWET01001635.1:219507-232908 GCA_011038615.1 Limnodynastes dumerilii
ATTATTATATCATATATTATATTAGGGATTTTCTAACAAGACTAAATTCCTGTACCAAATTCTTTATTTTGCAACATATAATTAACAGTAATATTATATCATATATTCTATTAGGGATTTTCTAACAAGACTAAATTCCTGTACCAAATTCTTTATTTTGCAACATATAATTAACAGTAATATGTCTTCTTTTGATTCCAGGAGTTTGCACAAAATAAATTGCTTTGGCCAAAAAATGCCAGTTCATAAAATCTAAGGCCTAAATTTACTAGACTTCTCAAAGGGAAAAGTGGAGATGTTGCCCATAGAAATCAATCAGGTTCTAGCTCTCAATTTCCTGTTACATATTAGTGAATGTCAGCTAGAATCTGATTTGTTGTTATGGCAACATCTTCATTTTTGCTTTTGAGTAGTTTAGTAAATCTAGCTCTGAAGGTATTTTTCTTCAGTACTTTTAATGGCTCTGTAAGAACCAGGTTTTTTTTTCCCTCAAGTAAAAATTTTAAAATATCACAAATAAATTTACTATATTTCTAGCTTCCAAGATTCCTTTTTTTTAAACCACTCATTACAGCGCAATACATCTTCTATAAGATTTTAAATGCTTATGGAAATAAAAACAATATTACTTTTAAAAGTTGTTTTGTAACAAAATGTAATTCCTTCTCCATACACATTTGTCCACCCAATGTTAAATATTTAAATTGAACTCTGCTAAACAAGCAGTTCAATAGCTTTTGTAATTTATAAGTTGCTGACAGAGTTTATTCTTGATATAGAAATCTCATCATGCTACAAATAAATATTATAATTAGGGGACAGCAAGTAAGTAACTCGAGAAAATAAAATGGTCAGTCCTTTGTAATAAATTTTTTATTTTCATTTTGGTTTTACAATAAAGATAGAAATAGGACATCAATTGAATCATTCATGACAACAATGAAACCCAAGCTTAACTATAGGCTGAGTTGAAGGGGGGCAGACTGACCTGTAAAGTAGACATTGGTGGTTGGCAAATTAAACATCTATGTCTGATTGTATGCATTTCAGGACTTTGTTAAATTGTTTAAAACACATAAATATGTTTCCCTTTCCATGCTGAGCAAACATGTAACTGTATGAGATACTGATATGTACTCTATGTTCTATGTCAACACTTAGTTATATCTACTATTTGTCAACTGCCTAGTGTGACTGTACTTTGTTTTGCCATAATAAAGAAAATTTTGAGATTTTGAGTTTAGCTTTGTTCAAGCAGAACCATTGAAGAGGTTTGTCCTAAAGAAGAGAGATAGTGAAATAGAGAGAAGAGAAAAAATACGGGGGGGGACAGTGTTGAGTAAAAATTCACAAATTGTTGCTAATTAACAGCAGCTATAAAGGGGGTGTCTGGAGTGAGAGTTGTTAGAGAGGTCTCGGACATGTTGAGTCATAAGAGCCAAGTCAGGGGGAGGTAGGTGGTGGGTGAGGAGGTCAATCAGTCTAGGGTACTGGTGGCCAGGGAGTAGTTGGAGGTGTGCTGGAATTCCAGCTAGTGGTATCAGGTGTCTCAGAATTTGGGATATAGTCCGTTTGCAGTTGTAAGTAGGTTATCCATTGTCATGTATAGATCACCTCTCTGGATCCAGTCCTTCAATGTGTGTGTGTGTGTGTGTGGGGGGGGCTGTTGTTCAAATGTTAGCCAATAGTAGCATTTGAGGTAGGGTAGTTAAAGACCACCTCTGAGTTTATTGCGGAACATTACATTGGCCCTGCATCTTGAGGTTTTCCCTGCCAGACAAACATCCTGATCTGGTCCTGTTCTGCCTTAAAGGAGGAGTTTGGAATATGGATTGGGAGGGTCTGAATAAGATACGGGGTAGGACATACATTTTTATTATGTTAATCCTGTCAAGCCATGGGAACTGCTTGGCAGACCAGGTGGACAGTTGTCAATTTTGTAAAGAAGGGGGGGGTTAGCGGAGAGTAACCGTAGCGGGTCCGGGGTATGGTTTATGCTGAGGTAAGTCATCTTACTCTGTTCCCACTTGAAGGGGAATGCATGTACCAGTCCAGCTTGTAGGCTATTGGCTAGGTGAATACCTAGTGGCACTGATTTATCCATATTAATCTTAAAATTGGAAAAGCGACCAAAACACTGGAATGCTGATAACAGAGAGGGGAGGGAGGTTATGTGGTTGGTAAGAGTAAGCAAGAGGTCGTCTGCAAAGAGCGCAAGTTTATTCTCCCTACCGCTGATATGGATCCCCATGATTTCGGACATGGAGCACAGAGTGAGCGAACAGGAGAGGTGAGAGAGGGCAACCCTAACGTATGCTGTTAGTGATTTTGAAGGTGTCAGAGAGGCTACCACTTAATTCTAATTTATGCTGATGGGTTGGCATATAGTGCCATGATCTTGTATGAGCAAGTGGGCCCTAGGCCAAGGTAGTCTAAGACTCCTGATAGGAAATCCCAGTCCACCCTGTCAAATGCCTTTTCTGCGTCTGTCGAGAGAAGTAGGGTTGGCAGTTTGTGGGGCCTAACATGATAAATTAGATTGATGAGTTTGACCGTATTGTCGCAGACTTCACGTCCTGGAATGAATCCCACTTGGTCATCATGAATGATTGAGGGCAGGATTTGATTAAGCCAATTTGTTATAAGTTTAGCATATATTTTGATGTCTAAATTAAGTAAGGAAATGGGGCGGTAACTTGGGCATTGAGCTGAGTCCTTACCTAGTTTGGGTACGACTGTGATATGACTGTGATATGAGCTGCCAGGGATTGGGTGGAGAAGGGTCTGGACGAGGAAACCTCGTTAAAGGCCGCTAGTAGCATGGGGAGTAGCTGGGTGTGGAAGGTTTTATAGTAATGGGCGGTGTATCCATCTGGGCCTGGGCTCTTCCCGTGGAGGAGTTCTTTTAGTACAGCCTCTAGTTCTTGTATGGTGAAGGGTGATTTGAGCGATTCCCATGTGGTGGGGTCTATGGGCCTGATCCAGAGCTGCGAAATTTTCACACGACGGGCGAATGCGTACGTTCGACCGTGCGTATAAACATACACGCCCCTAACACTCCCATTGTAAAGTACCTGTTTACGGCGGCTATATCCTACACTAGGGTGTGGAAGGTTTTATAGTAAGGGGCGGTGTATCCATCTGGGCCTGGGCTCTTCCCACGGGGGAGTTCTTTTAGTACAGCCTCTAGTTCTTGTATCGTGAAGGGTGATTTGAGCGATTCCCATGTGGTGGGGTCTATGAGTGGGAAGTTACAGGTGGCCAGATAGTCATATATTTTAGCTCATTTGAGAGCAAGGCCACCCTAAGATAAAGAGGGGAAAAGATTGTAAAGTGCTGCATAATATTCCTGGAATTTGTTCGCGATGTCCCTATTAAGGGAGAGTGTCTTACCGGCAGGGGATTTGATAGAGGGGATAAAGGTGGCTGTCCGTTGTGCGCAGGGGGGCCCTAGAAAGCATCTTGCTTGGTATAATAGCCCATTGGAAGTATTTGGCTTTGCAGTGCAGAAGGGCATTTATTTCCTGTCTGGAGGTTATGAGGTCCCTAAGGGAAGTGTCCACACCAGTACATTTGTGGTGCAGCTCTAATTTATGTGCATAATGAGTTATGTGTGAGGTCTCTTCTCTATCATTTTCAGAGAGATAGGTGTCCAGAGATTTTTCCAATTCCTTAGCTGTGTGTGGGTCATGGATTAGTGCATCATTAGCACCATGTCCATTCCCTAAATTTTTCTAGGTCAGCCACAATTGTGGTTAAGACTGGTGCTTGGTCGAAACCATGTGATGTTCCCAATTGTTGTGTCTATAAGGTGGTGGAGTGCAAAGTGGGGGATGAAGATGTATTCATTGCGGCTGTATGTGGTGTACCTGTGGGAATAGAAGGTGAGGTCCCTTTCCTCTGGGTGGGTGAGGTGCCAGGCATCGACCAGCTGATGCTCATGGAGGGCCTGGTGCATTCCTTGAAGGACTCTTTGAGAAGTTCCAGGTGCTCCCGAGGTGGAATCGATGCGCGGATCTAATACCCAATTGAGATCACTGTTGAGGTGCCCTCTTTTAGGGATTCCACATTATCCAGAACCTGTGTGAGGAAGCAAAGCTGATTAATGTTCAGGGCATAGAGGTTAACAAATGTGTAAAAATGTTTCCTTTTACTAGCAGGCCATGGCCGTCTCCCAGGTCGGTTGATAGCGCCTGTTAGGGGAATGCGCTTAGAGAAGAGAATAGCCACTCTCCTGGATTTACCTCCAGAATAGTTGCTATAAAACGAGGTAGAATAAAATTGGTCAAGGATATGGGGAGGCCTCGAATTCTAAATGTGTCTCTTGTACGAAGGCAATATCAACTCTTTCAGAGAGAAGGTGACGGAGCAGAGTAGATTGTTTCTCAGGAATGTTAAGGCCCTGCGCGTAGAGGGTAATGATCCTAAGGTGTTCAGGAGGACTAACCATTAGAGGTTAGTTGGAGCAAATGTTGAGTCACATCTTCAGGAATAAAGAGTAATAGTAGTGTAGAGCTGCCATAATGTCTGGGGCATAGTGTCGGCACTGTCGGTGGTGGGAGGAAAGGGAGAAGAAACTATCTGGGGGAGTGGAGGTTCCACAAAGGTGGGAGGGAGGTGGTGGACCAGGCAACGAGGGCTATTGAGGGCAGGGGTGAAAAGAGAAAGGAGATTGTCGCCCACACAGGAAATATATAGGAACCCAGGTTCTCTAGGTGGGTTAGATCAACTTGGAAGGTAAGATATAATCAGTCCAGAGGGACTAAGGCATTTCGCTAGAACCAAACAAAGTCTGTGAGGGATCCTTGTGGGCTAGATCTGGCGTGGGCATTGTGGAGCGTGGTCATCAGTGTGTGGTTATTCTCTGGCTGGAGCGGGGAACTCTTCGGCGATGACCTGTAACCTGTTGCCAGTCCGCTTCTTGGGTGTCCATGGCAGGGCTTAGGTCTGTCAGGAAATGTTTCCAATCAGTCAGGAGAGGTGTAGAGAATCCCATGGTTTCGCAGAAGAGGGGGAGGTCCTCCGGGGAGTATAGAGTCACCAACTCTGCGTCCAAAACAATATTTTGGTAAGGGCATCGAGTAGGCCCTGCGGCGGAATATCTTCCAGGGTTCCCCAGACCCTGAGATTGTTTCTGCGCCCTCTGTTGTCTATCATCTAGTTGGTCTCTCATGTCTCTAATGGCTAGGGCTTGCAGAGCTACAGAATAATGAAGGGAGGATGACTGGTCATCCTGCTCTTGTAGGGTGTTTTCAAGTTCCTCTACACTGGAAGAGGTTTGAGCTACTTCTTGCTGGATCATGGCAATTTGTGCACTCAATTTGTCTTGTAAGCTCTGTTCAGGAGCTTGAAGATTCTGCTTTGTCGGAAGGTTGTTAAGTGCCTCTAGGCATTGTAGAATGAGGATGACGTCGCTTTTGGGTGTGTTTGGTGAGGTTCCTAAAGCCCCCTGTGGTTGAGCTGACATGGTTGAGAAGTCAGGGTCCTGAGAGTTGGAGGGGGTGGCAGGGCTTGTGGTGGAGATAGAGAAGTAGGTTGGACTGGTGCGGCTGGTCATGCGCATGTCTGACACTTTTCCTGGTCTTAATCCACTTGCCCATGAGCTATAGTAGGGGACCTTGTTCACGATGTGGCGGGGTATGTCATTATCAATCCATCAGGCAAGGTGCTCTCAATGGGGGTGCTGAGTACAGAATGAGGTCATGGGTAGATTCAGATGTTGAAAAGTTCAATTAGGTGTTACTATGGAGAATAAAGTATACTTCAGGTACTCACAGTCTTGCTGAGGTAGAGGGCAGGGGAGTGGAAGGAGCTTTTGCAGAGTGAACATGTGGGAATCTCCAGTGATGATATTGCAATCCTGTAGTGCCCTCTTGTGGCGTAGGCTGGGATGACACTGTGAGTCAGGAGCTGAAGACTGGTATCCTCTGGAGATTATCAGCCATTGAAGGTGAAGGGGTCCAAGAGTCTCAATAAACCCAGGGGGGACTGAAAGGAGTAGGCTAAGTTAATTTCTCTTTCCCCTCAGCCCAAGATTGGTGAAATTGAGTTGTGATCATATGTTTGACCAGGACTTCAGCAGCTCCTATTGTCTGTCCACTGCTGGAGTCTGTTTATACTGGTCAAGCCTCTTTGCTGGTGGGGGATGCTGTAGGTAGGGCTCCATCTGAGGGGGTCTTCAGGTCCTATCCATATATTAAGGAGGGGTGACACAAGGGGGTCAAAGGAAAGAGGGGCAAACCTCTGCATGGTGTGGAGAGGCCTCAGCCAGGTCACTGGCCAGCTACAGAAAAAGACCAGAGCTCAAGCGCTTCCAGGGGGTTGGGACCAAGGCTGGGATGCACCGGAGGAGTGCACCGATATGTCCGGTTTCCGGTGCTGCGGGGAGAGTCCAGGTTGCGTGGTGGGCAAGATGGAGGCCGCAGCAGGGATGTCTCTAGCTCTCAGATCTGTTTGTCCCCTGGGATCCGAGTGGACACGGTCTGTGAAGTGGCGCCTGCCACAGAGCCTCTTGTGGGTAGTTGCTCCTAAAGTCCCCACCCAGAGACCCCCAACCAGGGGAGTGGGGGAAAAAGGCCTTGCGTCCTGGCGGGTCCCGGTGTGCGGATGGCCCGTTGGCGGCATGGTCCAAGCTCTATGGGGATTGACTTCCCAGAGGATGAGGTCTCTGTGCTGTGTTCTAGCGGGTTTAGTGGGTTTTGGGCTCGGAG
This sequence comes from Limnodynastes dumerilii, assembly GCA_011038615.1. Lineage (NCBI taxonomy): Eukaryota > Metazoa > Chordata > Amphibia > Anura > Limnodynastidae > Limnodynastes > Limnodynastes dumerilii. The sequence continues at coordinate 226,218 of WWET01001635.1, forward strand.
CTCCTGGCAGACATGTCTGCTCTAGCCTGGAGTCAAGCCACACCATCATGGTCAGCCCTTTGTGATGCTGTGGTACAAAGTAAGAAGAGGAAAATTCTGGAATCTAGACATAAAATTATATGTTAATGTCTACAGGACACTTATTATATGCAAGGAGGTATAAATCAAAGAGTCTACAGTCTACAACTGTGAATAAATTCCAGATTCTTTATCATTTACATTTTAGCAGTCACATAAAACTGCAATAAGGAATGATTAAGGTTCTAAAATGTACTGAAACTTTGATACACTTTATTATGAAATTACACCTTATCGGTTGTCTTCCCACTGCTACCCCAAAGTTTAGTTCATCTTCTGGGGGGCCTATTCACACACCAGGAGCTTGATATAGCTAGAAAATAATTTTCAAATAATAAGGCGGTGAATGGTATTTCCCTTGAGAAATAAATAAGAAATGTATTATTTTTTTTTATTTTTTTCATCCCTAGGCTTATAGAAACCTTTAAACAATCATTTAAGGGGTAAAAGCTTCACCTTCAATGTGTGACTTGGTAAAGACCCATGTCCTCGCTAACCAGACATCAAAATCAGGCTTAACTTGGTTATTCGGCAAACTGTCTGCAAGGACAAGAGAGGCTTTGCATTTATATTACCAATTATCTAAAGTGCCTTTTCGCATACATATAGATTGCTCTTGGTTATGTTAAGGCTATGGTGGCTATGGAGATGGACAATTTTTAGGTGTTGAGGCATTTTGGGTTTGGTTCCCGATTTATCAAATGTTTGCAACGGGTTTACACTCTGGCAGCTGGAGTATGTGTGAATGGGCACACTAATAACCAGCTGGTGATAGTATGTTTTTTGTAATAGATTTTGTAGAGAACACTGATGATGTTACGGTTTCTCTCCTATGCTGGGGTTTCACCGGTCATTCTGCTTCATGCGGTGGGCACCATTGGAAGTTTCTTGGTTGTCAGCGTAAACTGACCCAAATCACACATTTTCATTTTTATGTCGACCGACACTCCCCTACTGTGGACTACCTCTTAAATACATTGGATTTTGGGGCTCTAAGGATCCTCTCAATAGGTAGGTCTCTAGTAATGTTCAACGTATCGCTGACTGTATTTTGAAATCAAAATAAATGTATGGAAGAAACTTCAGCTCACTGTCACAGGCAAAGAAAACCTAATCAAAATGATGGCGCAACCTAAGTAGTGGTATATTTTTCAACAATCTCTGACCTAAATTCCCAATAAGGTGTTTTTGAGCTGTTAACCGCGTCCTCTTGTCATCTAATTAACTCAAGTTAGATGCTAGCTCAAAACAGCCACCCTATACAGAGCTAAAGCCACGAAGTCTTAGTTTTACCCAACCTTACACTGTAATATATTGCTATGCAACTAGATAATTTGACCGAGTGGCTGAGACCTGCAGGTTCAAATATTATTGTTAGTTTTCTAAGTGAGCAGGCTGGGTTTGTTGTAGTTTTCCTTAAGTTTTTCTCATTGGGTCATGCTCCAGGTAGATACCAGCTCTGGTGTGACAGGTCATTCTGGTCTGGAAGGTGGCATTTACTCTGCTAGGGGGTATAGGCATAGGGCCTGATCCAGCGTTACGAAAATTCGCACGACGGGCGAATGCGAACGTACGCTCGGGCGATACGCCCGCTATTCGCTCATGACGCTCGGGCGACCGGAAGCTGTCATACTGGGCATGCGCATTGCGAATTTTTTGCCATACTAGAGAATATCAGCTAAAATCTGATTGGTTGCTATGGGCAACATCTCCACTATTCCAAACCCGCAGCTTAGTAAATCTGGCCTTATGACTTCTTCCTTGAGCTGGTTAGAATCAGCAGTGACAATATATGGGTGAAATTTGGTGTTCAATATTTTATTCACATTTATCAAAATAGATATCTGAGAACATTAGGAGGGAATTCGGTGCACCTAATACTGCCTTCTTTAGACTTCTGCAACTCCAGCATACATTTCGCATGCAAATTGGGAACAAACTCCCAGTATCATTGCTTCCCCATGCAAGCAGTGTTGTCCAATGCTGGCATATAAAGTTATTTCTACTTTTCATTGTATTATGAATATGCAGATTTATACACAAAAGAACATATCCAGATGCCAGCCAGCAGTGTAAGATCGGCTTAAAAGCCAATCTGTTGCCCGGCGTAGCTACGTAAACACCCAATCGTGGGTAATAAGGCTGGGAGGGCGGCAGTAGCGTAGCAACGCCGCCGTCCCAGCGTATTAACACTCGCTTACGCCGGCTGAAGTTAGGGTAGGCTTCAGCCGGCGTAAGCGAGTGTTAATACTAGAGATGAGCAGGTTTGGTTCTCAGAGAACTGAACACACCCGAATTTGGGGATCCGAGGCATGATCCGAGCATGGCTCTGATCTTCCCGCCCGCCTCGGGTGACGTCACACTTGCCGGACTTGAAAATCCAGCGTCGGATCTCGCGGGTTTTGGAAGCCCTTTATAAGTGCGCCTCTTCCCGCGTCTGTTCACTTCGGCAAGTGTGCGGCTATACTGTCAGTGTAGCTCTGCTGTGTTACTTAGTTTTACTTACTACTAGTAGTATTTAAAAACAAATAATACTCTTTACTTTAGTGAGAACTGGTGGGGCTGTGCTGTGTACTGTGGGGCTGTGTACAGTCAGTGGGGCTGTTTAAAAGTGGGACTGTGTACAGTCAGTGGGGCTGTTTAAAAGTGGGACTGTGTAGTGTGTACAGTCAGTGAGGCTGTTTAAAAGAGTGACTGTGTACAGTCAGTGGGACTAAGAAGAAGAAAGAAGCGCCTTGGGGTAAGTATAAAAGAGTATAAATTTAATAGTACACCTAAAAAAATATAACAATAGATTACTTAACACTAAAATATAACAATACAGAATCTGAAAAAAATGAAAATGGAGGCCAGGACTCATAGGTACCTTATGGCAGAGAAATCAATAGTCCATTTGTGAAACAAAGAAAAAACACTGAGCTCAGAATTAAAAGGATGTAATGAGGAACGTTCCCAAAAAATTTAAAAAGTATAAGCATCACAAAAATATAAATAATATGCTGCAATTTCTAAAGAAAAAACAAACACAAAAAAAAAGAACTGTACCCCTCCAACTGTATAAGATCGGCTTAAAAGCCAATCTGCGCATGCGCCGGGCAGATGTTGCCCGGCGTAGCTATGGCAACGCCCGATCGTGGATCGGGCGTCCATAGCAGCAGTGTAGTGATGCTAGAGGCAGCGTTCAACCCCATTACTACGCCGCAGTTAGTGCACATAGGTGGGGGTGGGAGGGTAATGAGGCTGGGAGGGCGGCAGTAGCGTAGCAACGCCGCCGTCCCAGCGTATTAACACTCGCTTACGCCGGCTGAAGTTAGGGTAGGCTTCAGCCGGCGTAAGCGAGTGTTAATACTAGAGATGAGCAGGTTTGGTTCTCAGAGAACTGAACACACCCGAATTTGGGGATCCGAGGCATGATCCGAGCATGGCTCTGATCTTCCCGCCCGCCTCGGGTGACGTCACACTTGCCGGACTTGAAAATCCAGCGTCGGATCTCGCGGGTTTTGGAAGCCCTTTATAAGTGCGCCTCTTCCCGCGTCTGTTCACTTCGGCAAGTGTGCGGCTATACTGTCAGTGTAGCTCTGCTGTGTTACTTAGTTTTACTTACTACTAGTAGTATTTAAAAACAAATAATACTCTTTACTTTAGTGAGAACTGGTGGGGCTGTGTACAGTCAGTGGGGCTGTTTAAAAGTGGGACTGTGTACAGTCAGTGGGACTGTGTACAGTCAGTGGGTCTGTGTACAGTCAGTGGGCCTGTTTAAAAGTGGGACTGTGCACAGTCAGTGGGGCTGTTTAAAAGTGGGACTGTGTACAGTCAGTGGAGCTGTGTGCAGTTACTTAGTCTTTTAAATTTGTAATCTTTAAAAAAGCTGTCTAGGGTGCTGTGTGTGCCCCATTGCCTAGTTTATTGCGGTCAGATCAAATCTGTACCCATTTAAAACAAATTCTGGGATAACACTTATATTTTGGATTTTTTCAATTCTTTAAAAAGCTGTATAGGGTGCTATGTTTGGCCCATTGCCTTGTTTATTGCGGTCAGATCAAATCTGTATCCATTTAAAAATAATTCTGGGATAACACCCATATTTTGAATTCATTCAATTCTTTGAAAAGCTGTCTACGGTGCTGTGTGTTACCCATTGCCTTGTTTATTGCGATCAGATAATTTCTGCCTGCGTACATCAATTATTTATTGTGGAATTTGACCACCCAAAAAAATAACATTTATACAAATTGTGCATCACAGTCTTGAACAGAAATGGAGGTCAAACAAGATGTTGAAGCACTTGCTACTTCTAGTGCTGAAGCTGGTTCCACTGGTCATAACTATAGTATTCCTGCATTGGCTAAGGATGATGACCAATGTGTTAGAGGGCATGTAAAGTCAAACAAACAATATTTTTCAAGGATAAATAAAAAAAAATACATTAAGTCAGCTGAAGAGAAATGTAAGATTGTCTATATTCCATTCACTACACGAAGTGGCAAGGAAAGGCTTCGGCCTTGGCCTTTGTTTATGACTGGTGATTCTGCATCTCATAATGCTCAAAACCCAAAAAAATGAAAGTTTCACAGGCACAGGATCCAAGTGTGCCTTCAGAAATATCACAAATTCCTGAGGAGAGTCTAAGTGTGCCCACAGTTGCCATGTCTTACTGTACTGTAACGGAAGAGGATGCTCCTTCCACCATTTGTACGCCCTCTGCAAGTGGTGACAGGAGCAGCGTTGATATAGAGGATGTCACAGTGGAAGTACACCAAGATGAGGGGGATATTGGTGTAGCTTGCTGTAATCAGAGTGATGATGACAGGGAGGATTTTGCTGATGGTGATAGGGTTTCTTTAAATAAATCCACAGAGGAGAAATTTCTTGACCAACGTATGAAAAGCAAGGCCAGTCTCTTCATGCCAGGTCAAAATACCAAAAAATCCACCTCACATGTGTGGAACTATTTTTTCCCAAACCCGGACAATTACTGTGTAGCTATATGTACCCTTTGTAAAGCCTTTGTAAGTAGGGGCAGGGACCTGGACCACCTCGGAACGTCCTCCCTGTTACGGCACTTGCAGCGCATCTATCATAAGTTGTTGACAACTTCCACAACTAAGAATAAGAATGTAAACTGTCCGGTGCAACATTTTTCCTATTTCTCTGTAGGATCAAAGTGCATACAATCACCACCAACAACACCCTCCTTGTCAATGTCCTCAATCTGTATGGAAAGCAGTCCTCCAGTATCTCAAATCATAACCATGGATGACTCCTCTCCTATTCGGAATTCCTCTGAAGGATCCTTGAGTGCTACAAACCGACTGCTGCTGATGTTGCTGGGAGGCAATCATCTTCATCCCAGAAGGGTACCATGAAGAATAGTAGTTGTCATGTAACAAAACAATTGGCTGTTCAACAGTCCTTTGCTAGTAAGACGAAGTATGACAGCAGTCACCCTGCTGCTAAGCGCATTACTGATGCCATTACAAATATGCTGGTGTTAGATGTGCGTCCAATATGTACCATAAGTGCAGTGGGATTTAGACAGTTGCTTGAAGTACTGTGTCCCCAGTACCAGATCCCATCTAGATTCCACTTCAGTAGGCAAGCCATTCCCAGGCTGTACATGGACATGTTGCCAATGTCCTTAGAAATGCAGTTGTACCCACTGTCCACTTAACAACGGATATGTGGACAAGTGGATCAGGGCAGACTAAAGACTACATGACTGTCACAGCCCACTGGGTAGATGCATTGCCTTCTGTATCAGCACCAGCATGTCACAAAAGCCACCTCATTCAAAGACAGTCTATGCTGTGTATCACGAGTTTTGGTAAGAGGCACACCGCTGAGAACATCTTACAAAAACTCAGGCAAATCATTGTACAATGGCTTACCTCACTTGGACTCTCCTCGGGATCTGTGATATCGGATAATGCAAACAACATTTTAAAAGCATTATCTGTGGGAAAATTCCAACATGTGCCCTGCTTTGCTCACACACTCAATTTAATAGTTCAGAATTTTATAAAAAGTGACAGGGCCGTGCAGGAGATGTCAGTGGCAGGCAAAATTTGTGGTAATTTTCAACATTCGTCAATTGCATGTCATAGACTGAAGCAGCGACAAAATGTTTTTAATTTGCCACACCATCTGATGAAGCAAGAGGTAGTTACGAGGTGGAACTCTACACTGTACATGCTTCAGCGGTTGGAGGAGCAACAAAAGGCTATTCAAGCCTATACAGCCACGTATGACATAGGGAAAGGAGGGGGAATGCACCTGACTCAAGCACAGTGGAGAATAATATCCGTGTTATGTAAGGTTCTTAAACCCTTTGAACTAGCAGCATGTGAAGTTAGTTCTGAATCTGCCAGCTTGAGTCAGGTCATGCCCCTGATCAGGCTTTTGCAAAATCAGCTGGAGAAAGTGAAGGAGGAGCTGAAAGAGCGAATACGCTGCTGTGAAGTGTTAGAATTGCAGATCAAGCTCTTCAATCGCTTTCACAGGATCCAGGGGTTGTCAACTTGTTGATCTCAGAACACTATATGTTGGCCACCATACTTGATCCGAGAAAAAAAAAAATACAGTTTGTAAAATAGAATATAAAGAAATTTTAAAA
>WWET01001635.1:273854-303058 GCA_011038615.1 Limnodynastes dumerilii
TTCCTAAACTTAATTTTTTTTTTTTTTTATAAACTAAAATTTTATTAGTACCCCATTAGTTATATAATATGCACATTACCGCCATACATTCACAGCTAAATTATGTGGATTATTTTAGGGCTGGATCCAGACTTAAGAAGGATATTGAAATTAAGAGAGGAAAGTTACTCCTGGGCTAAACCATGTTGATTGCAGGGGAGTCGTATTTCTTCTGTTGCAAACAGTATTAGAGTTGAGAGGTGATATTTCCCAGCCCAAGTCTAAATAACAGTGTGATAGTAAAGCTGGTCAGTATCTGTGTGCAGTAAGCAATTAAAAGATATATCCCTGCAAGCAAAGAATACAATTAACTTGGCTCCCCCTGAAATCAACATGGTTTATCCCAGGAGAAACTAAGTTCATGCACTTAACAAAGTCTGGATCCAGCCCAATACCCCATAATGACAATGGGAAAGAGGTTTTGGGAGATTTTTGCAAATTTATTAAAAATAAATTAATAATTTGAATTTATTATAAAAATAAAAAAAACCAAGATCTCACATGTACATAAGTATTCACAGCCTTTGCTCTATACTTTGTTGATGCACCTTTGGCAGCAATTACAGTCTCAAGTCTTTTTGATAATGATGCCACAAGCTTGGCACACTTATCTTTGGGCAGTTTCGCTCCTATCCCTCTTTACAGCACCTCTCAAGCTCCATCAGGTTGGATGAGAAGCGTCGGTGCACAGCCATTTTCAGATCTCTCCAGAGATGTTCAATCGGATTCAAATCTGGTCTCTGGCTGGGCCACTCAAGGACATTCACAGAGTTGTCCTGAAGCCACTCTTTTGATATCTTGGCTGTGTGCTTTGGGTTGTTGCCCTGCTTAAAGATGAACCGTTACCCCAGTCTGATGAGTTTTCATCCAGGAATGTCTCTGTACATTGCTGTATTCATCTTTCCCTCTATCCTGACTAGTCTCTAAGTTACTGTTGCTGAAAAACATCCCCACAGCATGATGCTGCCACCACCATGCTTCACTGGTTTCCTTGAAATATAACGCCTGGCATTCACGCCAAAGAGTTACAACTTTGTCTCATCAGACCAGAGAATTTTGTTTCTTATGGTCTGAGAGTCCTTCATGTGCATTTTGGCAAACTACAGACGGGCTGCCATGTGCTATTTACAAAGGAGAGGCTTCCGTCTGGCCACTCCACCATACAGGCCTGATTGGTGGATTGCTGTAGAGATGGTTGTCCTGCGGGAAAGTTCTCCTCTCTCCACACAGGAATGCTGTAGCTCTGATAGAGTGACCATTGGGTACTTGATCATCTCTCTGACTAGGGCCCTTCTCCCCCGATCGCTCAGTTTAGATGGCTGGCCAGCTCTAGAAAGTGTCCTGGTGCTTCCGAACTTCTTCCATTTAGAGATGATGGAGGCCACTGTGCTCATTGGGACCTTCAAAGCAGCAGATATTTTTCTGTACCCTTCCCCAGATTTGTGCATCGAGAAAATCCTTTCTAGGAGGTCTACAGACAATTCCTTTGATTTCATGCTTGGTTTGTGCTCTGACATGCACTGTCAAGGGTGGGACCTTATATAGACAAGGTGTGTTCCTTTCCAAATCATGTCCAATCAACAGAATTTACCACAGGTGGACTCCAATTAAGCTGTATAAACATCTCAAGGATGATCAGTGGAAACAGAATGATCTGAGCTCAATTTTGAGCTTCATGGCAAAGGCTGTGAACACTTACATACATGTGATTTCTTAGTTTTTGATTTTTTTTTATAAATGTGCAAAAATCTCCTCAAATGTTTTTTTTAACGTTGTCATTATGGGGTATTGTGTGTAGAATTTTGAGGGGAAAAATGTATTTATTCCATTTTGGAATAAGGCTTTAACATAACAAAATGTGGAAAAAGTGAAGCGCTGTGAATACTTTCCAGATGCACTGTGCAAAGAGATGAATTGGGAAATTTGGCTATGTACAATAAAGCCACATAAACACAAAATTAGCTGGATGGCTTTTCAAAAAAATGCTTATGATGTGAATAGATCTGTATTAATTTTACCTGTGTCTTCTCTTGACCATAAATAACTAAATCTAATTGCTTACAACTCTGAATCAGCCGCAAAATGTATTGTCTAAAATTGGACTAAGGAGAAAATAAATGCTAGTTGCAGTTGTAAGATGTGAAATCGTAAGGCCAGGAATTGTATGTAGACTACATGTACCATATCTGGTTCAGTTCTTGGGCCGGATACAATATTCTGTACGATATGGTACTTACACATTTGGATTGTGGAATTACAGTGTGATCCTGCTGTGCATGCACGGAAATGTCAGTTACATATAGGAGCACCTTATGAACAATTATGAATTACACAGAGTAATCCATTTTCTGACGATGGGGCTGTACGCATAGTGGGTGGGGTGCTCCATTACGAACGAGTATCTTACGCACAGGGACAATTTTGTAAAAATGAAGGTAGGGTCCCGAGTCCCGAGCACGGAAGCTCCATATGTGTGAGGAGAGAGCATAGGAAGTGTACTACTCTCGCATGCACAGAATCTAAGATTGTACTTAAGCTGGCCATACACTAGAACGATTATTGAAAATCGCATGAAATCCCCGATAATCCTAACGATTTTTCATGTAGAGTCCTATAGACTCCAAAACGATATCTGCACCATCAAATACACTCTTTTCCGCCTAAAATCGTCCGATAGAAAGAAAAACCTCAGATTTTCCATCTCCTTTTATCATCCTCCAAATATCGGTTTTGACCATACACGTTCAGATATTTAATTTTTATCGGGCGATTTTTCGTCCTAACGTCACCACCTATTTTTCGTCGACGATGTAATGATTATCGTTAAATGCCCATACACTATGTGATTTTACATTTTATCTTTCGCTTTGGCACGATTTAAATCAAACATGTCAAACGATTCAATAATCGTTCAAAACAGCTTTTTAGACGATTATTGGATGATCGGACAAAAAATCATTATCCTACCCTGAAACGATAATTTGAACGATAACACGATGACTGCAAAATTGGAACGATAATCGTTCTAGTGTATGGCCAGCTTTAGTGTATGTAAGCCTCTGCTGCAGAAACTTACGAGTGATGTGCATACTTAGGTCTGGTTCCTTAAATCTAAGCAGAAGTTCCCTATAAAGAGAGAATAAGGACATAAAATAGGATAGGTAGAAAATAAAAATGGTTTTAAAATTGCCATCTCAGTATATGTTATAAAGACTTCATGCCAGATAGTATCAGAAAAGAACATTAAATTGATTATATGTTAAATTCAATGTTATTTTGTGGTTTATTTAATTTTTTTAAAATACAAAATCTTATCAATTAGATTTCAGTTTAGACCCACCTCCATCCAGGCTACGAGTGGCTCGTTTGCTGGCAGTTCGTTCAAACTGTGGTGCAGGCCTGTCAATAAGGGCACTGGCATGCCTTGTCTGGGCCTGTGTGCGTCCACTGTAACGAAATTTTGATCCCAATGACAGAAATCTGTGTTTAGGAATGGATTCTGTAGAGGTTAACCTAAAAGGCAGGAAAATAAATGAAATGAAAAGAAGAAAAAAGGTGTTTTTGAGTCTTTAAAGTAAATTGATCCAGGAAAAAGAAAACCTACCTGAAAAAAGTGTGATGCTCAACACACACCTTCCAAAGTTTCTTTGCCGCTCTGTAACTTGGCAACTTAAATCCTATTGTACTTTCATACTGCTCCTGCTAGCATAAAAATAAATAATTATTATTTTTTTTTTTTAAAACAGTTTTTATTGTGCGCACATAATACAGTTCAGAGATATACATTACAAGATTCCATACAATTTTTGATATGACATATCAGTGACTAACAGCAATATGTTAAATATCTGAAGTATATGGCCTTATGTACACACTTCAGCTTACTGATTCACCTTTGCTCTATTGCAGGATATATTTGGAGAATTTGGTTTTGAAGTCCTTCTCAGTATCAGGGGGTATGTCTTGATAAAGATTCTGAGGGCCCGATTCAATTGCCGGTGATATTTTAAAAAAGACTGCGTCGGAAAAAATACGACGCCTTTGACGGCAATTGAACGGTAAAAATTAGTGATTCAATTATTTTTTTACCGCTACGCTAAAACAGCAGTCAGCGGAAAAAAATGTAACGGAGAAAAAAAAAAATGACAGGTTATTGGCCAGTGTCTGAAATAACGTTCTCACGATATTTCAGACTGGCTAATAACCTGTCATTAGCGCCGGGTACTTCCTGCTAGCAGGAGGTGATTTGCGACGCTCAGAGCTGCACCTCTCTTAGGGGCGTATTTTTAATTAACGATATCGTTAAAAACCGGCGTATTTTTAACACAAAAAAATAATTGAATATTTAAAAAAAATATCGGCCGTAATTTTTTTTAAAAATAGCGTTAAAAATACGCCGGCGAATGATTTTTATCTAATTGAATCGGGCCCTGAAGGTTTAAACCTTGTTGAAAAACACTAATCTGCAATTTGACATACTCCCTGACATTGAACGACCCTAACATTTTACTATTTTTTCCAATTATGTCCCAGGTTTATTCATATATTTGCAGTCAAAGAAAGTCCTCACAAATACAGTAAGAAATGTTCTTAAAAACAACTGTACTTAGTATTGTCCCCTAGATATATAAAGGAACAAAGTATTAGTTTCAACAGAAAATCGTAATGTTCCAGCAATAAAAATAAGACTCACAGAAATAAAAATCTACATCAAACTGTAAATGCAAACTTATGTATTTAACATTGAATTGTTGATACTATTCCTGCATATATGGTCACAGTTCAAATAAGGAACAGAACACCACTTTTTTTCTTCAACTTTTCTGACAATAAAGAACAGATGAAACAATGAATTCTCACTCTAGTAGTCTTGTACAACTCCATAACCTTTCTTCTTAAGTTCAGTATGAAACAGGTGCTACAGACATTCGCAATCCTATTTCTCACATGAACACCAGGAGTATTGTGTAAAATTGTCTTTTTTTTGTATGATTTATTATATGAAATGTTAAACGTTATAGTTATATGACATGGAACAAATGACAATAAACTGTATCCTGAAATCCAATTTTCCCTATATTCTTTTGGGTCAGATTGTGGATGCTTATTCATTCTTTAAAAGCATCCCGTGATAAAAGATTGAAATGTATTATGACCTATCCAGACTTAATAAGAGCAGCACATAAAATGTTGTGACAGCTAGTGGGCGTGCCTTGGAACTACAATGACTAATATAAGTGTGCTCTCTCGGTGTTCCAATCCAGACTTCAACACTGCCCAATATTCCATTTGGAGCAGTAGAAAAAATGAGGGTAGACCCTGGGTATCTGTAATAAGTCTGTGTCAGGAAAGTGTTTAGCTATGCAATCACACGGACACGAGCATATTGCAGACCTGTGACCTATATCATCTTGTGTCTATATGCTTCAATACTATTATTTAAAGTGCTGATATTATAATGATTTTACATATAATTTGTGCATAGGCTAACCTCCTCCAATGTGTTTCATACCTCTCCTGGTCGAATCTTGATGAAAAAGCTACTTCTTTTATATGAAATCTTCAACACTTTTGGCCATGGGAAACGGTTGATCCTCAGATTATCCTTGAAAACCATTAGACCACCAGAGCAAACACCAAGCTTAATGTCCACTCCCTCTAAGTCCTAAAATGTAAAGTACAATAACCTTTTTATTTAAAAATAATTCCATCCATTCACTTTAGGACAGAATTTAGCTACATGAAGCATATTAACAGTTTTCTTAATAACAGCTCAAAACAGCACATTTTCATCTCAACTTGAGATTAAATTGTCATTTACCTGGAAATAGTGAATAATGTAGAACAATTATCATCAACTGTCAGCTCTTCTACTCAAAATGCCATACATTATATGGATAAAAGTATTTGGCCACACCTGCTAACTATTGAATTCTGTTGTTTTAATCAGACCCGTTGCCACAGGTATATAAAATCAAGCACTCTGGTGCAGTGGCAATGTGTTCTGTGGGGGGATGAATAACGCTTTTCTATTTAACAGTCAGATGGGCGAGTCTGGGTTTGTCGGATGCTGGAAGAACGTTACCTGTCTGATTGCATTCTGCCAACTGTGAAGTTTGGTGGAGGAGGTATAAAGGTGCTGTTTTTTAGGGTTTGGGCTAGGCCCTTTATCTCCAGTGAAGAACAATCTTAATACTTCAGCATACCAAATCATTTTGGACACCGCTCTGCTTCCAACTTTGTGGCAACAGTTTCCAAAATGACTGTCCCCAGTGCACAAAGCAAGGACTATAAAGACATGGTTTGATGAGTTCTGTGTAGAAGAACTTGACTGGCCCACACAGAGCCCTGACCTCAACCCAATCGAGCACCTTTGGGATGGACTGGAACAGAGATTGCGAGCCAGGCCTTCTCTTCCAACATCTGTGCCTGACCTCATAAATACTCTATAGAATTAATGGGCACAAAATCCCACAAAAACACTCCAAAATCTTGTGGAAAGCCTTCCCAAAAGAGTGAAAACCGTTATAGCTGCAAAGGGAGAACAACTTCATATATTAAAGTATATGTATTTTAATACAAGGGCATTACAGTTCCTGTTGGTGTAATGATAAGGCATCTGAATACTTTTGTCCATATAGTGTATTTGACCATCTTTGAATATTTTCATTCTGCTAATAAATTTCCAGCAAAGCAGTGTTTTAACTTCTGGTTTTCATCATTATGGAATAGTGCAATAATATTGTAAACAAATACAGATCCTCTTTTAACATCCTAATTTGTAAAATCTATAAATCAATAGATCATAATATGAGAATATAGGTTTTAAGTTATAATTACTATAATAGCAGATCCATAACAGGTTAAAGATGACATAACAATATATAATTTAAATAAGTAAATGTATAAACCATAATCAGGTCCATCTCTAATTTACATTAGACAATATCTTGGTAAGTACAGATATTTCAATTAACCCTTGAAAAATTATTAGAAAAAAAAATAGGAAAAATAAGATACATCTGTTGCAAAATGATGTGGTCTAAATGTTAATATTTCAGAATTTTTGCTGAATTAAGTGTATTCCTTATATTTTGCTCACCCTTTCATATTTTAGCACTTATTTTAATTGATCTCTATTAGAAAAATCAGAAATGCTATAGGTTTACCTTGGCTTGGTGAATATCCACACCATACATAGTCAGCTTTTTGGCATTTTCTAGAAACTCCAAGTCAGCCTGAGCTGGCGTCATAGATCTGAAGCATAAAACAGGATACAGAATGGACTAAAATAGTAAATATATACAATCCTGCTGTTCATCACCTCAGCTATGTAGAGCCAGATCCATATCCATAGACACACATTTCAAATACAATTTAAGAATGGATGGATAGAACTTGCTGTAACTCTTAATAACTACTAGAAAATAGATTTTAGGGGAAGTTGCTAGGAGCATGTATGAAGGATATGTGGGAAAAGTAAATTAGGAGTATAATAATAGAAAATAAGGACATATGGGTAGATCCAGACCTAAGTACGCTAGCGTTTTTATGCTAGCCGTTAAAAACGCCTATTTGTACGTACTGCGCAGCAGATGTTACGCCACGTTACTCTGAATGTACATACCATCAGAGTAACTACGAACGAAAAGGGAGGTCATCCATACGACACCCGAAAACACGCTTTGGAGGCGGAGTGAGGCATTTAAATTGTACAGTAAGGTCTGGGTTAGGCCGTTACGTACGTGAATCCATTACGTACGTCAGTACTTATGCTTTGAAAAGTTAAGGTAGGGTTTGGGAGATGTAAAAAGAGCAAAGTATGTACGAGCGAGGGGAGTGCCTAGAAAATACGCTAGGCAATGTAACGTAACAAGCACTTAGGTATGGATATACCCCATAGAATGTTAAAAACTGACAAATGTGTATCCGAAGGTAAAATATAAGTTTAGATAAAGTTAATTGAATTCCAATCGGGTAGCATGGAAGAAGTACAAAACATATATGGAACGCATGGATAACAGAAAAATCTGAAATCTGGATCGTTTCATTGTTACTTAATATTATTGTCAAAAGACTTAAGGGTTAGTATTGGATCTGGTGTGTAAAATTATACTGCAATAGGCATATAAGTAAAACACAGACATAATAATGATTTTTGGGGTAAAGCAATACGCGTTTAAAGAACAACACAACCAATAATAATAATAATAATAATAATAATAATAATCATGTGAATGTGCAAATTGCTGGAGAAGAGAATTGATGAAGTAGATAGAAACGAATAGTAAATTATAAGGAATGTCTAATATAGCAGCAGATATAAAGGGGTTGTAAACATCTAGAAAGTGAAAATTAATTCTTGGTCTTAGGTTTATATTCACCTGTAAGACTTGTGTAGTTCTGCAACCTTTGCCTCTAAATCCTTCGTCTGATTTGGGCTCAATTTAAACTCACTGACATAGTCTGTGCCATGGAGATCTTCATCATAATCGCCTATCTCTGACTGGACAGTGTAAGAGCCCAAAAGAGCAAGAGTAGCGAAGGAGCATGGCAGTCGACCACTTAATATATCCTGACGCAGCTGGAGGCACAAGTTATATCTGTAAGAAAAAAGATAACATAAGTGTGAGTGTGTTTTTCTGTGGTAGTACTCAAGCAAAAGCATGAACGTTTGTTTATATGTCAAATTATTTAGAAATGATACAATTTTCTATTCTAGTATGAATACGGCCAAATAATCTGCAAAGCAAACGTGCTGTAGTAACTTTGCACTTAACAGTACATGGTCAGTTCCAGTCACAAAAAATAATTCTGCAACCTCCCACAGAAATTATTCTAAGTTGTGCAGCCTTGTAACCTGTTTTGCTGTTAAAAGCTGGATGTCATAAAACGTGGGACTTACTGCTTGAAAGGCCGCCAGCCTGTCAGCACTCTCTAGCCGTGCCCGCACTGTGTCTTCACAGGGGTGTCACTCTCCATAATGGCAGCTTCCTGTTTGTCTCTGGTGGGGTCTTGGCGCCAAGCGATGGTGCTGCCATCTTGGATTTGGTCAAATGACTTGCCCAGCCAATCGGATCCAAGTTGTGTTTACCACAATCCACCCAATCCTGGCCAGAGGCGCTCTATTTAAACCAGTAGCACAGTGTAACCTGTGCCAGAACAACTTGTCTATTCAAGGTGCCTGGTTATTACTGAGCAGTGCTGCAGATAGCCTGTCTAATCTGTGAAGTCCACATTTAGTCAAGCTTGTCCAGTCCAGGTCAAGTCAAGCCAAGTCTGTCCAGTCCAGTCCTGGTCAAGTCCAGGTAAAGTCAAGTCTACTCTAGTCCTTCCTCCCATCACTACATTGCATTGCTCATGAGCAGGACTTACATAAGGCCCTCCAACTTCCGCTATACTGCTGAGACCCCAACCGGTCAGTCCGTGATACTAGGTGAATGCGCAAAAAAAATTATTAAAAATAAAATAAATTTGACCACATTCTAATTTATACACACCTTTATGGAAAGCTTGTAAACCTTTAGTAGAATGCATGTAGAGGGATCACCAAATACCCTAGAAATTTGGATCTGGTGACCGAGTGCCAAAACGGCTGGGACAGAAGCACAATGCTGGCTTTCCCTGTAGTTTCAGTGGGCAAAGGCATAGTGATTGTGGGAAGGGAGGGAGGGGGGAAGAGAGCAATACCTTCCCTGTGCAGAAGCTGCAAGTGGTTACTACCCCACATCATCAGCCAGAGACAACATGATGGGGAGAAATAAAGGATCCACAAGACTGTGTGTGTCGCAGTGATCCCATTAACGCCTCTCTGGGTGTATGTGAGGCTTCAGAAATCACAGGCACGCCTTTATATTTGTCCCATGCATATGGATACACATGGGACTTTCAGCTGTTTCTTCCCCTGGCAATTTACAAACCCTTGTTCACTGACAGGTCAGTTAAGCTTATGAGTCACCACTGCCTACAGAGAGAAACACGGAAGTCTCTAGCTCTGCTGCCAGTTATGATTCATCCACAGTGAGAGAAACTTCCTCTCACAGCCTGTCATGTTATCTCCCCTGACTGCCAGATAAAGAGACCTCCTGCTTCTCTGACAGCCACAAACTTTAGTTAAGATTGCTAATTAAGTGGGTGAGGAGGTAGAGGGGTTAAAATAAAGAGAAATAGATTGTGAAATACTATATCCTTATACTGATCAGCACTTTATCTTTTGGAATTCTAAGATTGAACATTGAAACATTAAATGTTGACCATTGTGTAATATGGACTTTTGTTACGTTATTCATATACCCTATATGCATTAGATGTAGCATTAGTTGTAACCATGCAATTTTCAGCTGGACATCATGTTCCTCTATCAAAAGAGGAGCTTATGATTTGGTAATCAAATAAAATGGTGTTATGTGATGTTCAAATCTTGGTATTGAGGCAGGGAAGCAACTGATCAAAGTTATTACTTATAAATGGTGAGTTTGGAACAGCATAGACCACTTCACCTAAACTCCTCTTTGGCTAGAATACTTAAAAATTCTATGAGTATTTTTACTCCTGGCAAAAAAAAAAATGTAGTGCACCCACTGGTGTGTCTTGGAAGCCTAAGATGGCTACTGTTCTCTATTTTAGTATATGCTTCTATGGGTTTGTGTTATTAATATTTTATAGAACTCGATGTTCCAGGAGTTATGCAGAGCAACACATTCCTGGAGCATGCAAAGCCAAGACATTACATCAAAGATGTGCTTGGTAGGAGCAGAGGGTACATGATACTAACATTATGCTAACATATACCACGCATATGTGAAATGTAGAAATTATTTAGATAAGTACCAATTAACTGATAACATGTCAGGTTATTAAACAGTAATTATATATATATATATATATATATATATATACACACATATTTTATATATAAGGTTAATGCTGTGCCTCACATTTATAAATTAGTGACAAGAGGATGGGCCAATAGGAGTATGCAGGCCAGTGGCAGGAGAGGGCCGAGCACAGGTGGTGTGTGTGAAGAGAATGTACCACTTCGGAAACATTGAAAGGGAAGCAATTGTAATCTTATTCTTAGTTTTTTCCCGTGATTTTGACACGCTTTTTGCCATGGTGCATTCATTTCGCAAAAATCTGACGAACCGTGTATTAGTATTTGAACTTAAATCAAGCGTTCGGCTGTTAAAAACATACACATAAAAACGGTCTCAATAATGTAATTTCCAACTAATTACAGGGAATAAAATATATTATGCCCCTAACAAATTTGGCCAAAAATCAGAAAACTCTACCCTTATGATTTGGTCAACTTTCTTGTAGAGAGTAGAATTCAGGATTCTTTTATGGCAAGTTGCCCAGCAAAGCTTCCCCATATCATCACACTACCCCCATGTTTGACTGTTGGTATAATTGTTTGCCCAGTCGCTTTCTTATGGTGCATCCATGAACACAGATATTAATTGAGACAAGTGCCGTCTGAAGTTCTATAGATGTTTGTTTGTGTTCTTCTGGGACTTCTAGTATGAGTAGTCTAAGTTCTCTTGGAGACATTTTGTAAGTTGGCCACTCCTGGGTGGATTCATGATTGTTCCTGATTTTTTCATTTGACGATAATAGTTCACACTGAGCCCTAAAAGGCTTTGTAACCTTTTCCAGACTGATACATTTTAATAACTTTCTATCTCATTTGTTTTGGAATTTCTTTTGATCACAGCATACACTGCTGCTTGTTGAGAACTTTTTACCAACTTAGTTAACATTGCTAAATAGGTTTTATTTAATGTTTAAAAAGAGGCAAATAGTGGACTCACTCATATTTCACATGTAGTGTCAAAGTCTGTTAAAATTCATATACTTCAAGGAGGTGTATGGAGTCCATAATTTTTAGGACAAACTGTTAGACTCCTTTTAAAAGAAATTTTTAGACTTAGTCGATCCTGCATGCTTAAGTAAAACCTCTGTGCTGTAGAAGCTCCATAGCTTCATGGTCCAAAGATACCATAGCAATAAATAATTTAAGTTTTAGACAAGGTACACACAGAGATTTCTTATTACCTGGTTATATCTTCTGTGAGTTGAGCTGGGTCAGGCGGGTAAAACTTCACATTGAAGGTAAAGTCCCATCGAGCTCCTGTGCAGAATACACATCACACACATTAAATGCATATCATAATACTTGGCAAAACAGACCAAAAAAAATTATAATAATTTTGTATCAATACATGCATGAAGAACTAACAAATAAATTTAAACACATTAAGTTGGGGTTCAATTGTAGCTTAACATCCTACAGCCCGCTGGCTACAATAACAGCTATTAATTGAAGGACGTCACACTGATTCATGTCTGCAAAACCAATTGAAAGTGTTGCGAGTCCCCCCGATGTGATGTCTCTCATTGCAAAATTAGGGTTTGACTGCGGGGGAAGGGGGGTTGGGAACAGACTTAGGTTTAGGCTACAGCTGGAGGGATTTAGGGTTAGGCTGCGAGGGGGTTTGCAAACTAGCTGTGAGCCTTATAGGGCCGTTTGCAACGGGGTCCCACACTCAACTGAAAGCCCCCTAAATGTACATACAGTGAGAAATAAGCAGACACAATACTATCAGTAGATTCAAATAATTAAAGTTTGCACACTAGGAATAGATTATTAATAGCTTCTAACCATAGTTTCTCCATTTGTTCTCTGGCATTTGCAATCTGAAGGAATTCAAATTTGTATAATTCTGGACCAGATTCAGAGATAAGAAAGCACGGATAAGCATGAATCCTATCTTAAAGCTCCCTCCCACGCCACCTTATCCTTAGTTTACAAACTTAGGGCTTTACTAACTTCTATTTTGTATTTTCCTTCTTAAGTAGAATACTAATGGTCTTTCCCCTACCATACCCTCCCTGGCTCCCTTACATCCCCCCCCAACCCTCCTACTCTTCTTAATTTTTCCAGAGGCGGCACTGGCACGCTTTGTTTTACGTAACCCACTACGTAAGGGTACATAGATTGCATAAATGACCTACTAAGCACACGTAGTAGGTCATATCTTAAAGGACCGCACTTAAGAAGCTGGAACTTCTTAACTGTAAATCAGGTCCTCTAATATTTTGTAACACTAATGTACAACCTGATTATACCTTACATGGGGTTATATATTTTTACACTATTGAGAACATTTGGTTGACTGGTGGTTGTCTATGAAATAACAGGTCTTAAGGAAGCATAGAAAAAAAACCTATCTTTATTATAGTACACATTATTAACTTTGCTTCAGATACACAAAAGATTTTTTTTTTTTACATGGTAAGTTTACTAGTTTGAACTGGAAGTGGACTAAAGTGTGATATCATAAAGTGCCTACTAATTTAGGTACCTCAGTCCAAAGTTTGCCCCTATTTTCCCCTGATCTGAGATAAGTGGTAAATTTACCTGTAAGTGATGTAAAGTTATAATTTGGATATCCCACTTACCATGCATACGAGATATGCATGGTGGGTGAGCATAGGCACAAAAAATGTATAGCAAAGCAAGGTAAGCTTGGCTAAGCCCTTACATACAATTCAGTATTCTGCATGCACAGAGACGCGTGAGGAATACTTCATGTAGGTTCTTTACCATGGAAATGCATTCTGTAAGCAGGAGTGCAGGTGGAGTGCACTGCACTCTTGTGTGCGGGATTTGGATTTAGCACTTAATTCTGGATCAGACCCATTATGAACCACCAAAAATATCAGGGCTGGAAATAAACAGGTTTAAAAATATGTTAGTATAGTTTTTGCTTTTTTTTTTAAACTAGTTTTTTAAATTAATGTTTAAAAAAATTCTGCTTATTATACCATGGCTATAGATTAGGGACCTTTATCAAGCATATTCTCATGCTTTCTAATAAAGGGCCTAATACTAAAGATCATTTTACTACTAATTATGTGTCCAGATGCCTGAAGGAAGGGAGAAAGAAGGAAAAGTGAGAATCAGCAAAGAGGTAAGTGACCCTATATTTATGTGTATATCCATCCACCCAGAGGGAAGCCCTGCATATTCTGTTAGTCCCAGTCCCCACAATTTCTGATGGTGGCCCTGCATACCAGACAGGATTAGTAGACACTTCTTAGTTGTGGATCTTTAGTAAATGACCTACTAAGCATGTGTAGTAGGTCATTTATGCAATCTACATACCAGTTAGGTACATAGATTGCCTCTGTGCGGTCTTTAAAGACCGCATGGAGTATTTTCAGAAGAAAGAGGCAGAAATATGAATGAGGTATTTATGCACTTGCACCTGGTTTACGCCACCTCAGGGTGTGCTTAGGTAGAAGTGAGAGGGGTGAGGGATTTAAATAAGCCGGGGAGGGCGGGGGGGGAGGCAGGGAGAGGCAATATCCGTGCGGTATAAGGTAGCCCTATGGCACTCGAAAGTGCCATAAGGTACCTAAACACAGGGGCGGGACAGGGGCAGGATGGGTGAGTTAGGTGCAGATCTGACCACACCTAACTCACTCGGATCCGTGAATACGGTCCACTGTATGCATAAATTAGCTGTTGTTATGAAGTCTGGATCAGGCCCAAAGTTATTAGGCTTTGATAGGATTTATTTTACATCTTTCAGTAAACCCAGTTTTTTCTTACTGCTTATTATTACTATTACATCTGAATATATTTATATAGATTGAACATATTAAACATACACAGTACACTCAGATAGATTCAATTGAAAACGAGAATCAGTTAATGTTAAGACTTAGTCCTATTTATTACTTATAAGTAAATAAATCTGAATAGTAATAAAGGGCTGGATTCACAACTAAGAAACAGTCGCTTCTTAGGTGCGTATCTGCGCATGTGTAGTAGGTCCTTTGCGCAATCTAAGTACCAGTAAATATAGGCGGCATTATGCCGCCTCGGGGAGGGTTTGGGAAAAAGTGGGAGGGGGGGAATTTAGATTAGCCGGGGAGGAGGCAGGAAGCGGCAATGTCTGTGGGGACATTGCATGAATAGTTAAGGTAGCCCTATGGCAGTTGTAAGTGCCATAAGGTACCTAAAAAGGGTGGCAGGATGGGGGCAGGATAGGTGAGTTAGGTGCAGGTCTGTCTCACACCGGTTCTGTGAATGCGGTCCATAAAATGCAAAAGCACTTTTCGGAAATGCACACATATAAAATGAAGGAGTAATGCATTAGCATGGGGCATGCCACTGCCATAATACATTTTATTTTTAATAAAAACACTAGATAAGAGGCCATTTCAGTTGACCATCAGTTTCAAAGTAAAAATTCTTCTACAATAGCTAAAGATGCTTGAGCAGAAGCTGTTTAATAATGGGAAACACATTAGGATTAACTTTTTCAATTGTGCATTTTTGGCTTTTCCACCCTTCACTTGTGACACCACAGATTCAGATCATTAAGAAAATTGGGGGACAGACTAGGGTTCTGCGATCCAGCAGAGAATACCTAACCAGAAACCCTGGTGATCAAGCGGTGCAACAATCGTGTGAGAAGGGAAGTCTCTACATATCTCAAGACTGGCTCTAGCCTGCCACTGAGAGCCACATGGGTGCATAGCCTGCCCACGCCGTCAAATCACCTTAAAAACAAGTTGAAATTCATCTCCTCCTCTAGTCTCCTCTTACAGACAACAGAGTATGGAGATTCAGCTAATGTAATAATTCCTCCAACATTCCTCCAACATTCACATCTACGGCAGAAATGGTCAAAGAACTTTACCTTTTATTTACTTGTATTTGACAAATGATTTGAGGATTTTCAAGCCTCCTTAGATACCACCTTAGCGAAAATCTCAGAAAATACTGAAAAAAATGTATTGTTGGAACAGGGGTCAGCCATATTGATGATGCTATACTGAAACTACAAAATTATTTAAAATGTCAATGATCCAACATCTCTATGAAAATAATTGATTTGGAGAATAGAAAATCTTTGTTTCAATGGCATTCCTTAAAACAAATAAGATGCCCAGAGCTTTATTCTTTTTTTTAAACAACTGTTTATTGAGTGGATCACATTTCGGAGGAACAATGTATAGACAACGGTCAAGCCGTAAATACATACAGTGTACAAAGATAAATTCAGTGTTGCATATTTTAATCCAACAATCAGATCCATTTTTTTCTTTTAACAATAGTCCCAAGAGGGCGGAGTGGCAACATTTTTTTCACAATAGTCCCAAGAGGGCGGAGTGGCAAGCCGCCAAAAGAGACTAAACAAAAAAAATAAAAAATAGATGGGTAAGAGAAGAGAGGAAAAGGGTAAGGAAGATGGGGTAGGGGAAACGGCAGTGAAATCCGTGGTGGTCTCAGGCTAAACAAGGGGATGCGAACTAATCACAAGTCAAATGGGGAGGAAGCATCCTGCATTATCAGCCAGGGTGTCCAAACCTTATAAAATGATCTACTAGTGTTGCGAATAATAGCGGTCATGTGTTCCATCTTGTACACATACCAAATACGATTGATAACCGCTTGTATAGGCGAGGGTGAAGAAAGTTTCCAGTCCGAGGCGATCTGGCAGGTCATTGCTGAAATTACGTGGCGAAAAAGTTTGTTTTGGTGGTGAGATAGGTCAGGGTGGGAGAGAGGAAGCAGGAAATACTTGGGGTCCGGTGAAATTACAGTATCTAGAAGGCGCGAGAGGAGAGAGGCAACCTCTTGCCATATGTTAAAGAGCTTAGGGCAGGACCACCAAGTATGCAAAAATGTACCCGTATCCGTACATCCCCTCCAACACCTGTCTGAAACCTCAGGAAACATACTGTGTAGACGAGACGGGACATAATACCAGCGGTATAAAATTTTGTACGTATTTTCTTTAATTCTAACACAATATGAGCTAGAAGCAGCATTATCCCAGATGTCTTCCCAGTCTTCCCCATCTAAGGGGGATTCTAAATCTTTTTCCCAGGCTGCGACATAAGCCTCTTTAGGGGCTTCACTGTCTTCACATAGCAAGGAATATATCGTGGATATTAAACCCCTCGTGGAGGTGCGTTCCCAGCAGACCCGTTCAAATGAGGTTAGTGGCCGACTAGATAGAGTTTGGCGAGCGGTCGAATAAAAATTGCGAATCTGTAGGTATCTAAAAAATTCTTGTGAGGGTAGGGGTGTTTTTGCCTGTATGTCCGAGAACTGCGGGAAGGGGGGCGTAGTGGCTAGGTCATTCAAGTAGAATATCCCATGGCGTAGCCAGCTAGAAAATGCCAGTCTACTTCTCCCTGGAGGAAACGCGGGATTATGAAGCAATGGTACCAAGGGGGAGGGATGGGGCGCTAGCCTAAACTGGCGACTAGCCTGATCCCAAAGGGAAAGTGAGCGCTGTACTACAGGGTGGGATGTGATAGTTCGGGGACGCTGCGCTCGGGGAAGCCACATTAACGGAGACATCGACGCCAGTCCCAATTCATCAGCCTCTATCTTGACCCACATCTTGCCTAGTCCCCCAATGTTGCACCACTGCACACATTGGGCCAGCTGCGCAGCAATATAGAGCTTTATTCTTTTTAATCACAAGCATTACCCAATACTTTAGGCATATCAGACTTGTTAAGTAACCCTCAAATTGAGCAAGAACTCCACCAAGGGAGGGAGCAATCGGGCACCCAAACTAAACCAAGACCTTTACTTAGTTTCTTGACTTCATGGTGAAAAAACTTCCTACAGATGCAATGATCAATAGAGTGTGGAAACAAAATTTACAATTTCCAGGATTACTCTTTGTCTCCTTATCGAAGAGAGAATTTACCCCAATATGCATACTGGCTGAGCACAACAAGCAATTCACTCTAATGTACCCTACCAAGTTGCGTATTATTGAGAATGGGCAGACATTCATATTTGAGGATCCCAAAGGCATTTAAATCCCCCGAACCCAAGTGCAAAAGCGTGTGTGTTTAACAAAAATAGCGC
Source organism: Limnodynastes dumerilii (assembly GCA_011038615.1). Classification (NCBI taxonomy): domain Eukaryota; kingdom Metazoa; phylum Chordata; class Amphibia; order Anura; family Limnodynastidae; genus Limnodynastes; species Limnodynastes dumerilii. Next base: position 291,805 of record WWET01001635.1, read on the forward strand.
TCAATTACCTCTCCCTCAAAAAAACCAATTTAGTAGTATTATAGGACCGGATTCCAAAAGGGGCATTTTCCAACCGGAAAATACACTCTTGCAGGATGTCTGGAACAAGTCCATGGGTAGGATTAAATTGTTTAAAACTATACTGTTTCAGGTGGTTTACCTGGGGGTTAGGCTGGCTAAGGAAAAATTAGAAAAAGTTGAAAAGTACATGTTAATGCCTAATAACTTGGTTGTCTTCTATTACATGTACTTACTGTATGTTAACATTTTTCATCTGTTCATAGTCATAGTGACTGGAGCTGCCTAATACACCAGAACCAATTTTACACATCCTCTTGACTGCCTGCCTGATGTCTGAACATCTGAAGACAGAATGCCTTTGCATGTGAGTGAGTCATGCAAAACTGATTCTTACCCATCCATCAACATAAAAAAGTACTTATGCACTTACAAAAATCCAATATTGATATTGCTCAGTTGCAAGAAACCCGCTGAAAGACAGGGGACACAGCAAAACTTAGACTGGGTGACAACCTCTAGGATACACTAGACACATACCGTAGTTAGATCCAGACGGCAGAATTCTGATACTGGATCTTAAGATTGATGAAAACGGAAACATTTACTCACTACATCAAACACCATTGGAATGATTATCTCAATACCAACTTGGAGTATTGGGATAGGTCCATCTGGAATATTTCTAAAGCCATAATAAAAAGCTTAGTTACATAGCCAGCCGTAAACAAACTACAGGATAAGCGAAACCTTACTGGAATAAAGACAGGCACACCAATTATTAGAGAGTTTTCTTACAACACTGGCCAAACAATATATTTTTTTATGCAAAATAAGCTCTTTCGGTGGAGTAATGAAGCTATTGGAAGATTTGGTTGGGAGGGATAGCAGGCGAGGTTGTGTGGTATCTATCAAAGGCAGACACCAACTGAGTTTTAACCAAATCCGAGGAAACTGGCATAATATTTTTGAAAGACTGCAGCAAATTACACTCACAAATTACAACAGACCCGGCCACAAAGGAGATCCTGTAAACATAAGTCTCTCTTTCCCCCTTCATATCAGCTTGAAGAATATCTATTTGTGACAATGGAGCAGATCCTGAGCTACGTACGCTAGCGTTTTTACGCTAACCACTGACGCAAAATCGGCAATTTGTATGAACTGCACATGTGCGTGGTAGTGGTTACGCTAAGTAACTCTGATCATACGTAACTTCAGCGTAAACACGAACGAGAGGGCGTGTCTTCCATACAACACCCGGAATTACGCTTTGTAGGCGGAGGGAGCTAATTAAATTGTACAGTATGGGCAAGGTTAGGCTGTTACGCACGTCAGTACTTACACTTTGAAAAGTTAAGGTAGGGTTTGGGAAACGTAAATCGAGTAAAGTACGTAGGAGCGAGGGGAGTAAATACACTATGCCAATGAACATAACAACAACTTAGGCCTGGATCTACCCCAATGTCCTATGGCAGAGCTTACATGCACTATACACAGCTTACATTTGCACAAATCCCCAGGGCCGGACCAACTCCCCACTGAATATAAAAAAAAAAAATGTTAGAACCTGAAATTACCTCAGGGCTATTAGAATAATTTTGTAAGCTGCATAGAGAATGTACCTCATACCTGTCATCTAATAAGGTGCATGCAATTCTCATTACAAAACCGGGAAAAGATCCAGCTGGCTTTCTCTTATTGGAACACTTATAAATTTAGATTGTAAGCTCTTAGACAAAATAACAGCCATTGCCTTCAGTCATTTCTCTAGGAAATTTTAACTGACCATCAGCTCAGGTTTGAGGAACACTCAGTAAGGGCATACACTCTGCGATAGCTGCTGTAATATCATCAAAGACAAATGTCCACCTGACATGCTGCAAAGTTTAGATGACCAAAAAGCATTGGATTTTGTCTCCTGGCCCTATATGCAGGTGGAGTGTGAGTCCCCGATGCGAATAGCCCTATTGCAAACTGGCTGGGATATTGATTGCTTATGCCTCAATGAGGCATTGCAGTCGTTCCCCAGAGCACCGAACACGGTGCTCCGATAGGTAAGAGGAAAAATTACCCCAACTGTTTCCCTAATTCTAACCCTAACCCTTCCATTACCCTAACTCTCCCTTTCCCGCAGCTTGACCCTCATCCTACCTTCTCCCTAGCCTGACCCTAACCCACCCTTCTCTATAGCCTAACTCTAAGACTCCCCTCCCTGCTGCCTAACCATAACCCTCCCTTCCCGAAAAGGATCTTTTGGTTGCCTCTAATTCTAAAAGCAGCCCATCGCAGCAGGGACTGCAACTGATGCAGGTACTATGGTGTAGAGATTTCGGCTCAGACTTTAGAGCCCCGGTATAGATTTTTTTCTATACATCCACCAAGTGCTTTTTTTTGTAAGAAAAAGGGTTCCGGAACTTACATCAACTCACACACGACCAATCACAAGCCGAGCAGTGCCACCGCAACCAGTGCAGACGAAGTACGCATGCATCGGACTCGAAATACAAGCAGCCCTCATGCAGCGTTTTAATGATTTTGCTGGCGAAACTTTTAAAACTTGAAAAATCTGTAACTCGAAACTCCGTTCCGGTGCGTTCTATGACAACAAAAAGCACTGCCTCCACCACTACCGCTTTCGTAAATGGTATTCATTCAGAGATTTTTCTGTATCGTTTTACTTGCCAGTGGTTCCCACTGTCTCCTCTTCTCTTTAAACTGTCCCTGAATCAGATGTTGCAAACAATAGCTCTTAAAAAGGGATCAGTATAGCTCGAAAAGAGCTAAAAATATTGGCTTTTGCCATTTACATCCTGCTATTAATCAAACCTAAAGCAATTGTTGAGACCATTTATTGGTCTAAATAGTGGCGTTTGGACCAGTGTCTGCATTCCAAGTAAATTTTGATAAATCATCTGCACTCTATTCAGACACAAAAATAACAAGGCCAAATTGGGTGCATGACATTGAGCTATCCTGAGCCAAACATTCCATTCCATACTTAGGATTCATTATACCAAAATATGAAAGTCCATACCAACTTAACTTCAACAAAACCATTTCACACATTGAAGCAGTCATCAGAGGATGGTCTTACTTGTGCCTCACATATGGAGGTCAAGAGTTTCTTATTAATAAAGTTATATTTCCCAAATTACCGTAATCTCAGCAAGCTCATCCCCTACTTCTCCATCAAAACAACAATATGCACATACATGCTATTTTCTGCTAATTTACTTGGGGTAATAAGAAATCTAGAATAAGCTTGTTAAATTTATAACAACAAAGTACATAGGGAGGCCTCAATGTTCTCCACATCCATGCATACAATCAAGGAGCACAATGATACCACTTTCAAGACTGGGTTTCACAAACAGAAGTGTCCTCCAACACGGGATATGATCAACAATTCATCCCTGAGATTAATTTAACTTCCTGCTTCTCCATGATGGTGAAATTATGGTAATCATAAACAGTAACCCTCTCCTTATGTCTGTCAGATATCTATGATTTCAATTGAGACACAAATTTAAATTAAATCTTTACTACTCCCTCCAACTTCCTTTTCTGGAAAACTTCAACTTCCAAAACTGCATAGCTACACTTCATGCAATGGGTGGGGGAGGGAGTAACAAAAATGGCACATTTGGGAAACCAAAAGTTTCTCAAATTTGCCCAAGCCAAGCCAAATATTGTTCAAACAACATGGCCTTTATTCAAGCTCAAAGCAATGTCAGTGGAGTGAAACGTATGTTCACAATTGCAGACTGGGACAACCCACTGGATGCAATGCATCCTCCTGTTTACCCAATAGGACAGCAATCTCCATCCATTACACTTTGCTAAGACCACAGCTAGACTATGCCGAAACTAAGTCATGTCTATCCCAGTGCATTGATAGATTACCTAACCTAACTGTGCTTACTATACTTCGGCCCAATCAGAGGCATGTCGTCTCTTACGATGTACGATGCTTTTCAATATACTGCATAGAGCATACGTGTCCCCATTGAAAGTACATCAGATCGGAATTAGACAACATCATAAATTTCCCAAATGTGGCCTCCCAGGGCCAGATTTAAACCGCTCTCTCCCCAGGGGGACTCCCCAGTAGTCAATCAATTTTGCCTTTGTTTGATTACCCCTTTTATGCTAACAGCTCAGTTCATGATATTGTTCAGGGAAAAACGGTTTTTATTTGCTGGCTGTTGATTACTTTGATCCACAAACAAGTGACCATAACTCCCATGATCTTTATAAAGATCTTGAAAACTGGTGCTAGCCCAAACAGGTGAGCATTGGACAGAAAGTGGCAATCTTAAATGGCAAAGCACACTATATAGCCTAATTACTTTCCCGAATGGGAACAAAGCTGCTGGAATCCTCCTCATACGGTTACAGTCTACGTTAAGAAAATCTGATTTCCGAAAAAGGGACATCCAAAAGTTCCTTTTCGGATGTCCCTTTTTCGAATACTTACCCATTCAGACTTTTTTTTAATGAATGTGTGAGTATGACGTTCGGCATAATTCACACATTCACTTTCACAATTTGCGATATCCCTCCGCCGCTGCTATCGCCGGACCTGGAACAGGTTAGTAAACTCTCTGTGTGGGGTAGGGAGGGTTAGGGTCAGGTTGCAGGGGAGGGAGGGGTAGGGTAATGAAAGGGGAGGGTTAGGGTTAGAATTAAGGAAAGGAGTGGGGGACTATTTTTCATCACTTTGTGAACCACGGAGCTTTCGGTGCTCTGTGGATCAATTGCTATGCCTCATCGAGGCATAGCAATCGAAATCCCAGCCAGTTCGCAACTGGCTGGGGAGGAAACGGCCAATTCGAAAATCGGCCGTTCGGACCGGAGCCCCACACCCCTCCTCATATAACTCAGGATCTTCATTATCAGATTAGCCTCACCCTCCTCCCGTGAGGAGACCTCAGGGACAGTCTGCTCATTAGGGACTATGACAACATGGTAGATGTACCTGCTTGGAGAAAAAGTCCATATAAAAAATCCATATAGCCAAAAAAAAAAAAAAAAAATAAAAAGATAAAATTATAAATAAGGGAGGAGCCGTGCAGCTCCATATAACTTGCCTAACTCCTTAGGGTGCTGGAAAATAAAAACAACTGAGAGTCACAGGTGGGTTACAGAGGGGAGGAGCTTACTTTGCAATGGTTTTTAACAGTCAAGTGCCCAGCACAATGTTGCCGCATCCTAACCCCATTCCCGTAGTGTCTCCCAGGTTGATAAAAGAAAAATTCATACATATTTATTTAACAAGTTAAGGACAATACATGCTAAAGGGTACACTGACTTCCAATGTCAAAAGCTTTAGTTAAAACAACACACAGATGCTTGCTGTTTCTGGCATTTCTTTGGAAGCTGCCCTGCTGTGTAAATCATAGTTCTTGTTCCTTTGTATGAATGAAGTCCACATTGTTATTCAGTAAGAATTTTGGATGATAGAAGCAGCAATCCCAGCACATCACTGAGGTGGTGGTTAGGCGTTATCATATGCAACCTATGTCCAGCAGGGCTTTTGTTCCTAGCACATGAAGAAAAGGCAAGCTTTGTGTAAAACGAGTGCTCACCAGTTTTTTACGTTGCTAAACCATTTTATAGATATTAGCTTTATAATAGTTATATACAGAGTGTGGGGTATCACGATGCGTATTACAATATTATAATATGAAATGCAAATTTAGAAAGACAATGGGTGACAAGCGCCTTAAATTCAACAAGTCGAAGAAGTCATTCTTTTCAAAACAAAAAGGTGGGGTATCTGTATACCGAGTATCACTGTTTATTGCAGAACAAATGGAGGGAAGCAGCTGAAGAGGAAAGGGACCAGCTTACCATGCAAACTCATCTTGTAACAGCACAACACGGACGGCTGATCAGCTAAAGAGGCTTAAAGCAGGAGGCCGTTTGGCCATCTGGAATGGGATCAGGGCAGTCAGTTCCCTCCCTACTCACCATTTCTGTGCCAAAAGGTTTATATACTCCCTCCCACTCCTTATCACTAAGCTGCATCATGCTGATTACAGAGCACAGAAATGAGAACACAACTATGAAAATGATTATTATTATTTTTAAACATTTCTAAAAATAAGAAAAAACTTTACTAAAAAGAAAATAAATAATAAACGTCACTAAAATGCCAAACTCATACGTAAAAGTACCAAAAAGGCAAGTGGAACAAACAGAAATATCTGTAGTAAATGTTATTAAATCTCAAGTGCCATTTAAATTGTGTGTTAATTTTGTATACATTTAGTAAGCACAGGGCTTTTCAGTATAGTTCATTACCCTCATGGAAAAGACAAACTCCTGCTTCAAATATCACTGTATACAAGTAGCTGCCCCCAGCTAACCAACTTAATAAAAATATTTTTGTAGGATGCATTGCAGCGTTCAAAAAAGAAAAAAAAAAGAAAAGGTGACAACAATACAAGGAAACACTCACCATGCACCTGTTTTCTGATCTCTTTCAGAGGGTCAATCCATACCTAAAATAGAAAGCAGTGGAATCTGTTTTCAAACTACAACAAACTTTATGTAGCATCATTTACACATGATAAAAAAAAAAGTTTCAGCCAACTGAAAGATCTATGTTTAGTACAGATTAAAAACAGCTTATACTTTTGAACAGATATGTAAAATTATTTAAATACAAATTGTGCAGTATCTTTAGGAACACTTTATATCTCTCAATTCAGTAAACAATGACTTCATTATAAGCCACAAGTTGCTCAATTAGTTTTAAAAAACCACTAAATTATTACTCTGGTTTCACTAATCTATAGCTTTTAAACAAGGTTTGCCAGGAATCCCTTATCAGTTAATCATAATGTCTACCCAGAGATGCTGAGCAAGAGCTATACAGACAGTAGGGCCTCTGTGTCTGTTGCAGGAGTGAGGTCAACCGTTCGCAATCTCATCCTGGGTAGATTAATCTGATGGACAATGGGCTCTGAAAAGGTTGGTATTGGCGTAAGCTAATTAAAGAACACTTGTTTTCTACAGCAACAGATAATAAATTAACATTAAAACTGCTGCTCACTGTTTATAAACAAGAAAACATGCTTAGACTTTCCAGGCTCTAGAGGTCTTTGATAATTATAGATAATTAAAAAACCTTAAAAACCACAGACCAGGAACCAGACTTTCAATTTAGCAAATTTCCATGCATTCGCATTGGATTTCATCTTTTCATCTTCACATTTGAAAGCATCCATGCTACTTGATAAAAACGCAATGGTCTCTATCCAAACTTTCTGTAGAACGACAACTGACCTTGCAAGTGAACATGACTTGGTATTGCAATGTACAGTATAGGTTTATCATAATGATCCAAGATTCCTAAATGCCACCATTTTATATCTGCATTTGAGCTGGAAGTCAGGGAGGGTATGATTATCAGAAGCCCGCCCAGACAAGAAGAGACTTTGATACGGACACGGTGGACCTAGGATTACGGATCCAGACGCATCCAATAATTATTGATTCACACGCATAGTAATCTGATGTCTAGATGTAGTTGAATGTCACTTACTAACCTTGCTAGATTGGGACTCCCATATGGCAAGGCAAAAATAATCTTCCTCCAGGATGTTTAGATGGCTGCACACTCTTTTAAACAGGTCCTGACCCTTGGCATGTTTCTGTAGGAGGAAAAAATACACCAAAACATTTAAGAATGCTCAATTTTGAAATTTTAAATTAACAGACAACTTTATTTGGAAAACAAACTATAAGAAATGTTATCAGCAACTCCAGAATTTACAGCAAAATAAAAACATGCTACTCCAGCTCATCCTTAATCAAAAACAGGAAAGCAGAAGGGGTCATCTCTTGGGACCATTTCCATCATGAAGATCTGAACCTGCAATTTTGTTTTATACATTTTATTATTTTGCAACGTTTACTTACGAATAGTTTTTATAATATTGATGGCAAACATTTACTCTAAGTTCTTTCAGATAGGAACTTCATCTTAAAGCATATTTGTATTTAAATGTGAAAACAGGCAGACATTACAACATTTAATAAGAATGATCATTAGATCAATGTAACAGATAGCAGCAGGGAGTCTACATCCATCACCCAACCATACCATGCATATGCTTACCCTTCTAATAAGATTAGCTAGTCTGTGTTATTTCACTGAAGCATGAGAGTTTAAACACAGGGGGCAGATAAAAGCTCATAAATTATATCATAGTTGAAACTTTCCTCAACTCTTCCTCCTCAAAAAATGTAATGTGACTTATAAATTATAGAGATCTTGCACATAAAAAAAATGTTATATGCTACAGTTAAAACATATTGTTCTTGTTTTAGTGTACACTTAAGTCAGCATTGTGCCATTTGGAGAAAAAAAAGCCTAAATAATGCACTTCCATACTGGAAGAAAACACCTGCCTCTTCCATATGCCTAAAGGGTAGCAGCTGTATTGTCAAAGGAAATTCAAGGCAGAATAGCTTTCAGATTTCTTTTTTTTTTTACTGCTCTTTTCAATTGTCTTGCAAATTACAATTAATTGATGTACTGGAAGATCCCTGTGTTTCACAAAAAAGGATAACAAACCCATATATCAGTAATGAATAGCCAGTTGTTTTTAAACTTAAGAGCATTTGCAACCTCTATAAGAAATAATAAAAACAAAATCAGTAGAACAAAAATGTTTAGACAGAGTTTATCAGAGCAGGATACTGCACCTCAATAATAAACACAGACTAGGCAAGCAACCTGACTAAAAAGGTAATTGTACTGTTTGAAGGAGAAGTAAACACGAGGAAGGTACAGGCACATTGTGCCATAAGGACATCAGAGAAAATGTTGGTTGATATTGCAAAAGGTCACCAAAATCCCATGTGCAAACTTTGCAGGGTAAATTGTTTATTTATGTTCATCCGGGTGGAAATTGTTACCACAATGACAACATCACATATATCAACATTTACACATTTTTGACTCTACCATTTACATAAACAGACATTCAAAAATATCTGGAGCTTAACATGCATATGCAGGAAACTATTGTCCCATCAGTCACTGATGACAGCTGTATTTGAAAGCTACAAGCACAGATTGGATGATACAAAACTGAAATGTTTAAACATTGAGCATTAAAATATAAAGACAAAAGTATATCTGATGAGCATAAACATTATGGAAATAGGGGCATGACCCATATATTCTTGCAAACATTAAACATCTACAATGATAAGGGACTCAATTATAAAAACCTGAATGTTAGATTGTGACCAGTACTAACAGATCAAACATTTGTGCAGACAACTGTTCATAAATGTGTGGACGCTAACAATGGCAAGAAAACAAACTTCAAAAGATTTTCGCAAAAAAACATGTTTAGTTATAAAATATACAAAGCAGAACTTAAACACTAGCACAATTAATTTAATGAACTTAAAGTACCTTAGTGCAATTACCACACATCTCAATGTATGTTACTGATTGGTTTGTGTAGACTTCTTTTAGTTGGCAAGTAGGCTCATTTCTACCCATTGCAGAAAGTTTATAATTTAATAATCCCTAATGTATTTTAAACTACAAAGCATGCATGTTAGTTTAAAGACCTCTTACCTCCAATTCACACTCATACACAGTGTCATCAAGAAGGGAAACCCTGCAGTGCATATTGGGAGATCTCCTGGCCACTTTCTGGGGACTTTTCACTTGCTCAGTTTTTTTCAGTTTTTGTTCTTTGTTGCCCTTTACAGATTCCTGTCTGTCCTCAGAACCTGCGTTTGGTTCTTGACTGTCGTTCCTGTCCTCCTGAGCAGGCTGAAAGTATTTTCCAGAAGTTCAATGGATATTAAAGTAATTAAGCAATAGAACTGTCAAAAGGCTACTGGCACATACAGTATATACAAAATGTTTCACTTTGGACTATATGTTAAAATAATAATGATTACTATCTAGACTGTTCATTACTAAGTTGCCAAGGAGCCAGGAGGGAAAAGCTGATGTCAACCCTGACTGAAACTAGAGAAGATACTGAATCATGAATCAGTCAATATTGAAAATTCTTATTGCAAGTGATCCCCAAAAAAAACTCTGGGGATCCATAAACAACAGTATGAACAATTTTTGAGTTTTTTTTCCCCCCAAATTAAATTTTTGAGAAAATCCACACTAATTTATAGAACATTTTTTCATAAAAAAAAAAGGTCAGCTTTAAAGGCATATAACTTCAAAACCAGCGTACATATCAGCATAAGATTTGAGGATGATATTGGTTTTTTTTTTTTTTTTTTTTACACCCATGGCATTTATCATGCTGAATTTAACAATGAGAGGCAAATTTTCTCTGCAATTGTGTTAAATTGATGTGGAGTGACCCACACACACCTTTTTTTCTATCATCTATCATTCTATATCATCTATATCTACCAAAAGACCACTGGCGTACACATATATAATTGGATATTCACACTTACCATTTATATCAAAATAATTTTAAGCAGCTTAAGTGTGAAAATGATTTTTAATTTATAGCCAATATTTTGTGTCCTGCATTCTCTCACTACTAAGGTAAAAAGACATAACTCTGGATCACAAAGAATCATTTCCTTTAACAGAGCATCCTGTTTGAAACTAGATACTGTCGATCAGGAATAATTATAACTATGTATGAAAATCTATGACTAAACTAAACAGAATGTTTAGGCAGATAAAAAAAAGTTAAATTATATCATTTTTTTTCTTTAAATTTAAAGCATAATTAATAAATAATAATTATTTAAATCCTACAAATTAGAAAAAAAAGAATGTGCAATTAGTGCTATTTGCAAATGAATAAATGGCAAATAACACTGCTTACCTGAGTTTCTGCACTGCTCAGAGAATGTAGATCTAGAGATGGATCTGTTTTAAGTTCAGGTTCTGGAGCTGCAATAGGGGCCTTCAGAAAAACCTCATCCTCCAACTGCTCTCCTAAAGTTTCATCTACTTCCTTTTGATCTACAACTACTTTCTCTACTGGCAGTTGGTTGTCTTTTTCATCCTCTGGCACCTGAGATTTTGGTCTTTTCAAAAAAGATGAGAATAGTCGTGACAATCCTTTGCCTTCGGAGCTCCGTTCCCTGTTTTTGCGAGTTCTTGGTGAAGCAGTCGAAGGAGAACCCTCTGTTTGTACAGCCTCCTCTTTTTCACCTGTGTCGAGATCCTCGGGACTAGCTTTGCTTGCTGTTGTCTCTTCCTGCTCTT
>WWET01001635.1:305795-320598 GCA_011038615.1 Limnodynastes dumerilii
ATATAGATTTTGAATACACAAAAATGTGAAATGTCCCCTCTGCCTCTGGGAAGGGTTTTCCCAGGTCCAAGCCAGGAAGGGGTGCAATGTGAAAGGTTCCACCTTGGTTTTTCAACCCAGGTCTCACCTAAACAAAACTGATTGGAGGGATTTGTGTACTGTTGCTATGGCAATAGTATACAAATCCCTCCCCAGGAGCCGTGCACTGCCCCTCACACTGTCAGGGCAGACCCATGACTCAGAATTTTATGGGTTAACCCTGCAGTGTGAAAGGCTCTGACCCAAGAATTTCCCAGGTCAGAGCTGGACTTAAAATAGATTTTTTGTTTTTTACCCACTAATTCACCCGATATCACCTGTGGTGATATGAAAGTGGTATTATTAGAATGACTAGTTAACTTACTTTAAAACAAATTGTACTGATATGATATGAGCAACTCTGGTAAAAGTGAACAAAGTATTTTCAATGACAAAACAAAACAATCAAATCAGTAACACAAAATGAGAACCAGATACTATGTAAAAAAAATTCTACAAAAAAAAAGGACTGCTTCAGAGTTCAGAGTAAAAAGTCAAAAGAGGAGAAGACTTATACGTTAGCAAAATCATGTCCTATGACAAAAAGATGTAAAACGTCTCATTTTTATTTATTTTTACAGTTGAAATGGAATGCTCAACTTCAATGAGCTATTAATACCGCTTTCAGATCGCAGCGCCAGCAATTACCTGGGTTTTTCAACCCGGGTTATTGCCGGGTGATTTGCCAGGTTTTTGACAAAAACCCCTTCTATGTACAGCAGGTTAGACCGGGGAAATTCTGGGTCCAGGGTCTGTCCTGACATTGAGAAGGGGCTGCGAACGGCTCCCGGGGAGGGACTTGTTTACTGTTGCATAAGACTCATTCTCATACATATATTCCCACTTATATGGTGAAGAAATGATAGACAAATCATAGACTAATCATCCTAAGTAAAGTCAAAATATTAAAGAATCCAGAAAACAGTTCTGACATTATCAAATCCATTTAATAAATTACTATAATGTTTAAGAGAATCTATTGATAAAACAAGAGTTCTGAGAACTTAAAACAAATAGGTATTAGTCAAGTATTTCTAAGGTAAGAAACAAGTGACAAGTTCAAGGGTGGGTTTTCTGTTACGAAACCTACATTTCCTTCAAGTCGCTTTACACATTTCCTGTTTACTAAATGTTTTAGTTACAATGAGTCCCTAATCTTCTAAGTAAACAAAGAAAATTATTATAAAAGAGACACATAATTCTTACAATAATTAAAATTTTTGTGCATTTCAATAAAAATTTGTTGTAAAAACATTACAACTCATAAATAAGATATCATTCTCTATCTGTTTGTATGAAATGTGTACATAAAAATTTCAATATTGCTCAATGGCTCATCAAATAGCATCAATAACGAGCAAAGATAGTTTAAACTTTCCCATCATCATCACTTTGTAATTAGCAGGACACTTGCACACAGAAGGAAAAAAAACAAGATGGAAAGAGCTTTTTATTAAAAACTTTAAGTAATAATTATTATTATTTTTCATACTGCAATTTTCACAAACCAGTCTTATGGCAAAATGTATACAACCAATTCCTTTAATACATAATTTCATAAAACTTTATCCAATGTGGCAATTGATCCTCATAATGGTAAATACTTCCCAAATACTAGAAATAATAAGCTGATCATTTCAGAAATAATCATCCCAATAATGTGGAGTGGCCGCTGAGAAACTATTTTAGAAACAGACACAGCCAAAAGCTAATTTTCAGATGTCTCTATTTTGAAAATAGTGCTATTTTCTTAAAGAAAATATTTATGTGTGGATAAGTAAGCCCATCGGCATACATACCCATTCCTTCTCCAGACATGTGGCACTGACCAGATGTGAGTAACGCTCTATACGGAGTTTAAATGTTAGGCTGCGGGGAATGGAGGGTAAGGGTAATACATACAAAGGACGCTAATATAGAAAAACAAGTACTCAGCACTCTGATTAGAGAGGTTAGAGGATAACTTTATCACGGAACACAAAATAACAAAAAGGTAGAGACAAAATAACAAAAAACAAAGTGGCATAAAAAGTAACAGAAAAACAAAATAACCAACTCAGTGTCACGTATTTCCAGAAGCAGAATAGTAAAGATTAATAGCAGTAACACAATACCACACAGTGTGCAGAATAAACTTGTAGGTTCCAAACAGTCTTTTGGGAAAAAAACTTAATCTCTGAGAAAAATTATAAATCTCTTGCTGCCCTTAAATTGACCATGTTGTAATGTCTGATATCAATGTGGTTGAAGAAATTGGGCCAGATCCAGAACAACGCTTGTGAGCGAATTTACGCATGGCGGAGACATAAAATCGCCTTATAGTAAGTACTGCGCATGCGCACCATAGAAAATACACTCCGTCACGTAGCGTAAATGTGAATGTATGGGCTATTCACGTATGTCACGTAAATGCTTACGTGTGGGCGTGCCAATTTTACGTGTGACCAAAATACGTCTGAAATATGCTATGTAGGTGGGGGTTTGTATTTAAAGTGTACAGTATGGGCGTGCTTAGCTGCGTAAATTCGTCTAGCCCATACGTACGTGTGCGTATGACTGCGGTTACGTGCGAATCACATCTGTTACGTTGCCAAAAGTTAAGGTAGGGTTTGGAAAGCGTATCTTGACAAAATACGTACATTCAAGGGGTGTGACAAGGGGAGTGTATAGAACTTACGCACGCGTAAATACGCTACATGAGTAAAAGTATTGCAAGCGTAGTTCTGGATCTACCCCATTGTCTGTAACTTAGAGACAGAGGGCTGTATGCAGACTACCGGACATATAACATATACGTCCAGTGTTTAGCGAATTTTTACTACTGTGCATGCGTGGTACATTTTTAACGTAATCTACGTATCTTTTCCTAATGTAGATTGTGTATATGCGGCCTTAATGACAGCATATACGTAATCTACGTAAGGAAAAGATACGTAGATTCCGTTAAAAATTTACTACGCATGCGCAGTAGTAAAAATTGCTAGACACCGGACGTATATGTTATACGTCCAGTAGTCTGCCTACCGCCCAGAGGAAGAATCAGCCACTGATGATCACATTGTACCATGCACAAAGCCGTTTGTATTGTAAAGCAGATCTGGTAGTAGCTCCGATCATAAGACACTTGGGTGCAGAAAGTGGTGTGTGATCACTCTCTATAGTAATACAGCAAAGGATGCTGTTTTCATCACTTTATGGCCTTTAGTAATCATCTTATACTCATTAATTAGATCCCTTCTAAAACAAACCTCAAATTTTTTGTCTATTGTTAAAGTATTGCTAACTCCTCTCTTGTCAGTCCCCGGTCAGAAAATCTGTTTTCCAAAATAGGGACATCCGACAGTTCCTTTTCGGATGTCTCTATTTCGAATAGTCCCCACTTTAGAATTTTTTTTTAGAATGGGTGACTATGCTGATACCGCCGCTACCGCCAGACCACAGAGAAAGGTGCAGGGAAGGGAGGGTTAGGGTCAGGCTGCAGGGGAGGGAGGGTTAGGGTTAGGCTGCGAGAAAGGGAGGGTTAGGGTCAGGCTGCAGAGAAGGGAGAATTAGGGTCAGGCTGCGGGAGATGATGGTTTAGGGTCAGGCAGCCAGGAAGGGAGGATTAGGGTCAGACTGCCAGGAAGGAAAGGTTAGGGTTAGGGTAATGAGAGGGGAGGGTTAGGGTTAGAATTAGGAAAAGGATTGGGGGACTTTTTTCCTTACATTTCGGAGCACCAAAAGCTTGGTGCTCCGTGGATCGATTACTATACCTCATCGAGGCATATGCAATCGAAATCCCAAAACAGCCCTATCGAAATAGGGCCGTACTAAGCAGAGACCCACATCCCTTATCTATGTACCCAATGTATTTAGAGTGCGGCAGTCAAAGTGTACCATACACACTGTCTAGTTTATTAGGGGGGAAAAAAGTTTTCGTTTTCCCAGATTGTACCCGCTTTACTGTGTATACTGCTTTAACCCAGAGGTCATCCTACTTTGTTGCCAGAGTAAAAATAATCTTCCCATTTTTAAGGAGTATATATAACGGATAAGGAATACGTTATTTACAATAGTTTATTTTATTAGATGTGTGAAATTCACAGTTTAAGCAGGGAACACTGTTTGAAGTTATTGCAGTAAACTCCTTCTTAAATGGTAAGCCTTGAAAATCATGTGCCAGATTAATGTAACATGAAACTACTGAGAAGCATATATCTCTTTTGGTTGGAGCATGTACAGCTTTGGTCCCCCCTTACGACACCCCATCCCCAGAATCTAAACCTGACAATTACAAAGAGGACACAAGTTAACTTTGCTTTGTGCACCTTATGAACATAAATACCACACATAGAATAATCACTTCAAAAACAGACAATAAAAGAGACAGCTGCAGAAAAGTTAGAGGTGTTGTATTTAGTATACGATATACTAATATACTATATACGATTTTTCAGGGTTCAGACATTTAAATGCAGAATACACAGGGATATGTTAGGATGTATGCATCAAATAAATGACACCACTAACCACCCTCCTTCATGGATGACCTTTCAATACCCATACACTAACCTAAGTTTTCCCAAACATAAAATGTCAGTGGTTTAGAAGTATGAAATACATTAACAAGACTATACTGTATATTGTAATGACTTGGCATTAAAATGTACAGTATAGTCTTGTAAATGTATTTCATGGATAGATCAGATTGGTCTCCGACTAGGTGCACGAATGCATATGCAGAACAGAAAAAAAAAATGAAGAAATACAATTCATACTCAAGGAAAAGCAGAGTAAAATCAATAGTCAGGGTCCTATTTTAATAACCATCCATCCATGTATTTTAATGGCAATAATAAATATGCCTGTTAGTGGATGTGAATAACACCAGACTTGTTTGTTTCTTACACTGGTTTATATCTATCTAAATATGTGGTAAACAATCTGATCAAAGGATTTTCATCAACATTGAACTTTGTTTGATCTTAATACCAAGCTGGACAAATCTCAGTTGCCATGGTAACTAAAAGAAAAAAGGTTTCTTAATGACCAGCTAAAACACCCCTTTTCTACATACTCCCCTCATGCACTGGAAGTGTCCTCAGAATTTCTGGTGCAAATGTGATTTTGAGCTGGTGTTGCAAATATTACAAAGAACACAGACCAGTGAAATTATTTGTTTGATAGATATCGTTGTTCAAAAACTGACTGTGTTGAGAACAAGCTGCTGTTTTGTATGTAGAGGCTGTGTTTTATACTTTAATTCTTTCATATATAAGGATCTGATGTGGCAATATCATAATGTCCGAAGTGGAATGAAGCAAATTCAAGCCAACTCAGTACTGCAGCTAAGGTAAAGGGCTCTCATTTTCTCTATGAGGCTCCTGACAATCTTCTAAAGAAGAAAGGGATCAAACATATCTCTATATGAAGCAACTTTTCAGACCAACTTGTTTAGCCTTGCCTTTTATGTTATAATGAACATTTATAGATTCAACACAAAGAAATTAGCTACCTGTGTAAATACATCTAAAATATTATTTGTTCTCATAGGTGGTGCAATTTATTAGAGCTTTTACAAGTCAGCCAAGTTGTGACATAGCATATTTTTTGCTTTCTATATGAAGCTGTATGTAAAACATACATTAACAATATTGGGTAATATTGGACTAAAACCATTGTATGGTTGAAAATGCTTGTTTTACTGAGCTCCACAATGTGTATTGGACTGCATTTTTTAATATATAGGGTAAAAGTGATATGGAAAGATGACCAGAGGCAGTGTATTGCAAAAGGGTAACTTTTATATGAGCAGACAAACAGTCTGAAAACACTATACAGAGAAAAGGAAAGAGAACATTCAAAATAACGCCTTGTCCTTTATCAAGTAAATTCTAGAACTTCACTTCCTGATTCTTTGCACTTAACAAATAAATATGCACTATTTTGTAATTCGGACACTCAGATTTTAGGACAAAGTATACCAGAAAACTACTGGAAGATAAACATCTCAGAAACTCAAAATTGGATGATCTATTCTGGAGCATTTCTGGCTGTGGCAAAAATAATATGGCAATGCAATTTATTCTCTTCATCAAGCCTATCACAAACTGTATATATATATATATACACACACACACGCACATTTACAACTGGAGCACAAACATTTTTTTATTTTGCAGCAAGAATGCTCATCATACAAGATCCTATTTCTCCCCGGTAATGATAGCATATCCTATCCATCTGATGAACCTATTTTTTTTCTAGATCAAACACTTATTTTTTTTCTATATAAACCACTATATAAAAAGATGTAATTTCTGTTTGATTGTGGTGCACAAAATAACCATCTGCCTGATGGCAATAAGTCTCAAAGCTCTCATGTATGTCTGTCTCAGGTGCAGGATCTGTCTAAACATTCAAGCATCTTATTATTAGATGTATACTCCAGCTGCCAGAGGATGAAAGATATCTGTCCTAAGAAGACAAATGAGTAAGAATACAAAGGAAGGCTAGAATAAGTGCTAGTAAAGTAGATAAGGGTAGAGTCTCAAAATAGTGGAGACTTCTAACACTGGTAGAAAACATACAATATTATAGCTCATTTAAAAACAAATATAAAAATATGCTGCATGTTAGCCCAAGCTTTGAGGAGTTCAAGCAGGACATAATGTAACAGAAAGTAGTTTGTCATTCCACCCTGTAACAGTATTACATATAATGCATGGGAAACTTGCAATTTTTTTTTAAAGATGAATGACTGACATTAAATAACAATGTAGTAGATGAGACTCAAAATGTACACACAAACACACACTAATAGTTCTCATAACAAGAAAATCAATTTAGTGACATTTTTTACTTAAAAAAGCATATTGATTTGTCCAATTAATCACTTTATGCCTAATTAATCTAAAGGTGCTAAACCTAAAATTAGTATTTTAAACAATGACTGATACTTGCTGATACAGACGTTGCTATAATATGTTCTAGTGACAGGAGTGAACACAGGCTATGCTTACCTCCTCATTCCAACGAGAATGATATTCCCTCTGGGCTTGCAGAAATACAAAAGTGCTATCAGGCAAACTGAGAGAGACAGCACTAAGCTTCACTAAACCCACAACCAGGAAAAGAAAACAATCCAGTCCCTCCCTGAACAATAGCTCACCCACATTGCAAAAAGCCTTATAAGCATATATTTTATCATGTCACCTCCGGTACATAAACTTCCTATTTTTTTCTCTTGTTTTGCACATTTTATGTACTTTGATAGCAATTAGAAGGGAAGTATTCCCATTATAAAAAAAATACTAAAGTTTAAAGTATAAATATAAGTTAACTAAATGCATTAGCAATTTTCCATTACAGTGCCCTATACTAATAAGTATTAATGATATTTTTCAAGCTAAAGGGGAAAAAAATACTTAAGTCCAGTGCAGTATTCACCAGTGCTTACAGGTACCACTTGCTAGTACTGGGTCTGAAATTCTGACTTTCTTGACAGGACCTGCTGTCGGAACCTCTGTCTTTGAGCTCCATCATAAAGTCTCTGTGATCTAACTCACAGCCCTGTTAAAGTCTTCAATACATCAATAGTAAGGGGCATAATAATCAAATATTTGTTTTTTCTGCAGGCCTAAAATGTTTGCCCACAAGACTAACAATTTTAAATACTGCATGTATAGCCTACATGGGCTTTGTCACTGCGATGTGTATGCAGATCAGCTCAAAACCTCATCAATACCAGATTACATCATTAAAGTAACCCAGGACATCTGGCATGGCCGATAACATAGCAAGCTTACTTAAGATAAAGCAGATCGTAAAGCAACATGTAAACAAACAGTGACTTATAATCATCATATGGTTGCTTGTAACAGAATTTAGTTGTTTTTCTAGACACTACACAAAATAAAATCACCAAAATAGACATCCTAAAATTGTACATTTGTTCTATAATGGTAGTCTTCACTACCAGGAACTTGTTAGAAGATGGCCCTAACACAAGTTGAAAAGGGAATATGTTGTCTCTCTTTGAGCTTTTGGTAGACTCACTAGATACTGGGCAATTCACAAGAAGGATTCTCTCTGATACATTGGGCCTGATCCAGACCTACGCTCATGAAACCCTCATGTGCGTAGCGTATTTACGCCAGCGTACCTCCGATGCACTTTGTGCTTAGTTTTGCCTTCTTACGCCAAGCAAACCCTACCCTAACTTTTCTGATCGTAACCGTGCGAGGCCG
Source organism: Limnodynastes dumerilii (assembly GCA_011038615.1). Classification (NCBI taxonomy): domain Eukaryota; kingdom Metazoa; phylum Chordata; class Amphibia; order Anura; family Limnodynastidae; genus Limnodynastes; species Limnodynastes dumerilii. Next base: position 314,102 of record WWET01001635.1, read on the forward strand.
TAAGCTCCTTGTGTAGTTACGACGCTTAGCACGCCCATACTGTACGATTTAAATGTCTCACCCTGCCCTCGGCCCGTATTTACGGATTTCGTATGGCTGACACACCTCCTCCAGCGTTGATAAGAGGCTGGTACGCTCAAGAAATTCTGAGCGTAACATCTGCCCCGTGCATGCGAGTACAAGTGTCCATCTTTACGCTTACGACCATCGTAAAAACGCAGCCGTCCGTAGGTCTGGATCAGGCCCATTGGCCCCAGCCTATTTATTTTTAGTGTTTTCCTTGTGTGCACCAATCTTTGGATAGATGTATAGCTGGCCATACACTAGTAAGATTATCGGTCCCAAAAGGGGGTGGCCCGATAAACGTGATGATTTTCCGCTAGGGAAATGTCCCGTTATCGGCACCATACACCTCCTCTGCTGGAACCTATAATCCTAGCAGAAGAGGGGGGCCAGCGCTCTCTATGACGCTGCTGCAGATCTATGTAAAAAGTTTCTCTGACAGCTTTGAAGTATACCTTTAAACCTGTCAGAGCAGCATAGTACATAGATATGCAGCTATTGCAGGGATAGGGAGCCATTCAGCTTGCTGATTGGCTCCCTTAAAATATCAGGCGCTAGAATGTGTAAACATCCAATAAATGTACCAGAGCGTTTCTGGTGCGTTTATTGGAAGCTTTAAAAATTAATCTTGGCCATTAACTAGAGCGATTTTTGGCTTGCATAGGATTTCCTAAGTCAGGGCTCACTAAAGGTTTTTAGGAGCCTGAACAAACATTTAGGAATTTAGGAGCCATGTTTTGACAAACACTTATCTGGACAATTGTGTGTATACATAAAAAATGAAAATACCCTTAAATAGTATATAATATATTAATAATTAATTAATTTGTAGTAAAGCATCACCGGATGTTCACATAAATATGAAACCAGTTTACAGTACCATCCTGAAGGCCTTTGAACAGAGGCCTTCCCCAACTCCCACACCGCCCCTGCCACTAGTATTAATGGCACTGCCCCTTCCAAATAGTTCTTCTCTCTTACCCCTCGCATGTGTTGACTGCCAGGATTATAAAGTATGATGTTGAGGAGCAACCACAGGTGGTTTATCTGCCAGGGCCTCTGATTCTTCCTCTTGCTGTGTGCTCACTTTAACTAACTAAAAATTAGACAAGCTCCTACCAGCATGATGCTGGTAGTTTCTCTAACAGCAGTTACAGTGAGTGGGCAGTGCCACAAAGTGACAGAGGATAAACCATGTGTGGTTGCTCCAGGCCAGGGGACAGCTTTGACAGGCCCTAAGGTTCGAAGGAACCCATGAAATTCACTGCTGCAGACACTATTGAGGAGGGATAGGGGTCCCCATAAACATGAGTGTACAGGGCCCCAAGATTTCTGTTGCCGGGCCTGGGTTGCTCCTTCATGTTAACTCATGTCTTATTGTACACATATGTCAATGTGAAGTTATGGACATCACAGAGAAAATACAATTTTTAATTATTAGTGAAAAGACAAGAATGAGGTTCCAGATGTGGAAGCATTCAACACACTGATAACCTATATAGCACATTTTATATTGTTTTCAATTTGTGTGTTTAATCACATAAACCACATATATGCTTAAGCATGCTTAACATGTATGAACACAAACTCATAGGGAAAAAAACAATCCCACAACCACTAAGTTACCAAAGAGTTGTTTGACATTAATCACAGTTACAAAATTAATTGTAATGAAGAAAAATAGGAAATCAAAATAAATATAATTTGCTTAAAAAATAATACAAAATATAATTCAATAACCCTTACACATGGGTGAAAAAAGCACAAAACATGGATAACATAAGTCTAGATAATAGCTTTCCACCTAAAATAATACTCTGCATTCAGTTTGATTTGGTTAAGCCTGCACAGTGCTGCACACTCAGAAACACAATCAATAAAAAGAAACAAACAAGGTGTTGGAGTGAGCACAAAACCAAAAACAACAGTTCCAGCCTACAACAGGCTGCATTGTTTAGAACATAAAGTCCCTAGTGAAAAAAATCTTATTCATTTATATTCCCTTCAAAGGGCATTCGCTTTTGTATAAGATAATTCCAACACGGCTACATTTGCTGGACAAACAATTGTGTATTCATAACAAATGGGGCAACAAATACCATATATGTTAAGGTATAAAGATAACAAAGATGAAGGTGATCACCAATATTTACATATGCATAGCAGCATTTAAAAAAAAAAAGTCAAACATACAAAGCATATTCGCTTCACTCCACAGTTAACTCCATTTCAATACTATGTATATTTATTTGTGATTTACAGGCTTTCAAAACTTGCAAAACATTGAATGCATAAAATGTTTAAATAAGGATGTCACAAAATATTCCACTTGCTGCTTGTATAAAGGAAACAAGTAGGTAAAATCTACAACACATATTTCTCTTAGGAATACAACATACACACTGTTACTTTGTACAGATTATAAACAGCATATATTCTAAAATGTATAACAAAATAAAATGTGGAATTCTAATAATAAGATTTTCACTTTTAATTCTACTACTGCTAGAGAAAGCTTTGCTGAGAACCAGAAGAAAAAAAATAAACAAAATCACATTAAAATATAGAAATTTACAATTAAAAATGACACTGACCTTTAGACCCCAAGTATTAGCAATGTACGTCTTTTTCTTTTCCAGTTACACCTTAGGTGGCCGCTGTTCTATCAGTTAAAAGGTTATCATACCTCTACAAATGCTTTCTCTCCACCTATATGGGTTTCTTGATGCCACCAGATAAACAGAGGGGAGGTGATGAATGTATTCCTGAGTCCTTGTGGATGATTTTTTTTTTGTGTGGAGGTAGAGCCCTTTTAAACACCATTATCATATCTCAGGCATTTCCAATCTATTCTACTGTTGCTGGTTTATTTTCTAAACTATGGAAATATTTTTCAGAAATACAAAACAGGATCTACTGTGAGACAGTGTTATGGAGCTGTAAGGGGCGTATCGAAGTGGGGGATGTGGCTGAGGAGGCTTTGTTTATGATGGATAGAGGAGGGTTTATTTATTATGAAGGAGTTCAGGCTCAGCTGCAACCTGCAGTCTCCAGAGAGCTAAGAAAAAGAGAGGTTAAAGTAACAGAAGGATAGGGTCAATCAAAATAAAAATGAATAACGACAGGCATATCCATTTCTTCTTGGAAATATAAACATAGTATGGTACAAGATAATACACATACCATGAATTTAATTGGCCAGCAAAAGAATTTTACTATTCTAAGGAAAACCCATAACATGTCTTAACAGCCTTTCTGTAGGAGTAATAAAGAGTAACTAAAATTATTAACAATAAAATGTATTTTGCTGTTATTTCTGTTTTTATTGGCACTTGGGAGGATGCTATACATCACCCTCTTTCACTGATAAACAAATGTGACAGTAGGAAGTGAATTGGATGTTGCAGTGGATTGGCAATTGACTGGTTAACCTCAGGTCCTGTCCAAATGAATTTCCAACCCAAAATTTGTACTTCCTAGACAATCATACTCTTTACCAGGACTTAAGAAATACTGGGCACAATGTCACTACGGCAAACACAAATTTAGAACTGGCACCTGAGGTCACATGAAAAAGTTTCAGGGGCAGGGGGTAATTGAGAAATCTACTGAGTAATTGCGGAGATCCCACCCACAGGAGGAGTAACTACTAGTGAGGTTCAGATATGTCTCTCTCTGTACAAACACATAAGTGTATATCAGGGTTGCCAACATTTCAAGAGTATCAGGGTGAGTGTGATAGCACTACCAAGAAGTTGCACCAAAGGGGTGTGTCCTGTGCCAAAGGGGTTTGTCCTGTACCACAAAAGGGGTGTGTCCAGCTCTGCCAGAAAAACTTTCTTGATAAAAAGGGCAGCATCAGTGTTTATTGATTTTTTCCATTTTCAATTGTTCCATTATTTATTGTGAGGACTGTAAATAGCAGATCCGCTGACTTTTTCATCTTCATAGAAAAGATAAAAGTAAGTGACACTGAAGCAGATTAATAAAAACCAAAGCTTTTTTTATTTTTATTTCTGCCTTTATTAAGTTATGTTGTCGTAGACATCTTGTGCTCCATGGGAGATCACCATCACTTCAGGGAGTCTCTCCGATATTCAAGGAGAGTTGGCAACTATGGGGCATATATAAATATTTATAGTACAAATTATCATGCCCTGTTCTATACTATTTTCTAATGTGTTAGTATTACTGGACCGGATTCACACCTAAGAAGCTCTGACTTCTTAGGTGCAGATTTTCAAGAAACAACGTACTATGCATGTGTAGTAGGTTATTTACACGGTTTACATACCACTTAGGTATGTAGATTGACTATGTGCGGTCTTTAAAGATATAGTTGGTTAGTGGGTGGGTAGAGATATGTAAAGGAGCCAGAGAGGGGGGCACAATGAGTAATTTCTGTACGGGAAGATAAGGAAGCCTATGGCACTCTTAAGTGCCATTAGACTCCTAAATACAGGGGCAGGTTGTAAGGCTGAACGTGTGAGTTAGGAGCGGATATGGCCTCTTGACTGTAAATCCAGCCCACGATAACAGACTCAAATTTAGGCCACAAAAAAAAGTTAAATGGATAAATAGAAACTTTCCAAACTAAACTGTTACACAATGCACTGTGATCATTTTACATGGCAAATACAAATTACAACAACATACATTATTATCTGAACTAATATCATTCATCAAAATCTAAACTAAGTTTTGCAACCATATTTAGGGCTGAAAGGGCAGAAGTGATAAGAAAAAAGCATTTAAATACAAATAGATATATCATAGTTGGGTCATAAAGATTAAGGTAGACTTTTGTAGAATAGTTACAGTCCATGGGCCTGATACTGAGTTTTAGCGGATGCGCAAGGCAGATCCGCTAAAACGTACTATTCAGAGGAGCGTGTTTCTTTAGAAACACGCACCTCTGCACCACTGAATTGGCCGCAGAAAAGCCGGCCTAGAAAAAAAAAAAGCAGCCAGCCAGGGCCCGCAGCGCTTGGTAAATGTCCCTATTAAAAAATAAATCTTTTGCCGGCACAAAAAAAACTTTAAACATGTCCAAAATACATTTTAAATTAAAAAAAACATACTTACCGATGGGGGTCCGGTCTTGCCAGCTTTTCATCCGGCGGGTGTCTGCTTCCAAAATAAAAAACCTTCTCCTACGATGCAAACCATGTCCTGCAAACTGGATATCCCGACACTAATGCCATCTGCACTGTCCTTGGGTGATATTTATACCCTTTGGACAGTGTCAGAATTCTCGATCTCACGGTAATTCTGACACTGTCCACAGGGTATAAATATCACCCAAGGACTGTGTAGATGGCATTAGCCCCCATTGGAGCAGGTAAGTATGTTTTGTTTTTTAATGTATTTTGGACATGTTTAAAGTTTTTTTTTGTGCCACTGGCACAAATGGGGACATTTACCAAGCGCTGAGGGCCCTGGCTGGCAGGGCATGTTGGCATGTTCTACAATCATCAGCATGCCCTGTCGAGACAGGAATAATTATTTATTTGTGTGCGGGGGGGATTTCTTGGGCCAAAGGGTTTATGTTGTTTTTTTATTTTGGGGGGTAGTGTTTTGTTTTTGTTTTTTTAAACAATTAACTTTTTTTTTTTTTTTGCAGTCCCGGTGGGCTGTTACACCATCTCAGAGATGGTGTAAGCGTAGGGCTTGTTAAGCAGCTACCGGACTGCACTGCACGGGGTATTTAAATGAGAAAAATGCCACTTTTCTCATTTAAATATCCTTTCTACAGGCGCAGTGCAGTTGGATGCGAACACAGACGGATGAATACACTTGCGCCCATCTTTCTGTGCGCGATCCCGATCTGGGCATGCGCAGTGCTCATTTTTGCTGCGCTTCTGTCTGAAAAAAAAATCAGGTCCCATATGCATATACCTCTATGGCTTTGAGGTAGAACAATTATACTTCAACAAATTAGTCAGAACCAGATATGACTTTACAGCCAAATGGGAGCTTGGCAGGATGGGGGAGCCAGTAGGGGGAAGCTGCTTGGAGAATTGTTTCCAGTGTGCATAGAGGGGCACATAAGCTCTATCCCCTTTTCTGAAGTTTATTTTTAATGTTAGTAATAGCCTCTACATATAGGAAGTATATAAATATATATATAGCTTATAACAAATAAAATGCATCAAACTGCTACTGACATTGATTTAAGAATTACAAGCAATATTGTCCCATCTCAAGTTCAAATGTTTCATCAAATTCTTTCAAGTGGCTTTTTATTGTGAAGGTTTAGATCTCAATAACTATTTAAGTGAACAGTTATGAAGCATACTACCACTTGAGGGACATAACCTTTACATTCACCATTTTAAATTTGCTAAAAATTATGCAAGTATAAGAAGATGGTCATAATGCAAACAAGTGCATTACTATAACTATAACACTCAGACCCAGTTTTCAGCAGCATT
>WWET01001635.1:335809-348871 GCA_011038615.1 Limnodynastes dumerilii
AGTCAAACATTAACTGCCCCTTAAGCCTATATATCTCTCTGGGAGAGTAGAAGGTCAATAGCACTTTATCTCTGGCTTGCACACTATACTTACTGATACATTATAATTTAAAAAAATATATATTTTAATGACTGAGAAATTATTGGTTCAGCCATTTACTTTATTTTCATAAGGAAAAGGTACCAATATTGGTACCACTACTTTCTGCTATGAACCATAACACTGGTAGACAATGATTTTGACACATGGCTCCTCATGTGGTATTATATATGTACTCTCTATGCTGACCTCAAGAATGGTCAAAGGTTTTGCTATTATCACCCACACTTTTGAAGAGCTTTGAGAGCTGATATTGCAATATATTACCTGTTTTATGTAGTGTTTACGGAGCCCATTATTTGCTGGTCCTGGCAGCTGAGTCAAGTGACTCAGAGCAAGGGTTGAGCTTCAGATTTTGGTGCCCTGTGTTGGCCATCAATATTATGCTATAAAGCAGTTGTTCAGCCCGTTTACTTCCAGGGGAACTGTGACCTGTGCTTTTCTGCCATGTGGAGAAATTCCTAGAAGCTCTGTTGACTGCCCAGACTCTTTTTGCTGCCTCTGTGGTGCTGTGACTTTTAAACAGAAAAAATATCATTTGACTTCACTCCTGATGCAGTGATATGAGCTTTGCTTCAGATGCAAAGTCAGCAGGTAGCGCCACAGTTTAAAAACAGCTATTCACAAGGTTGGACAAGGTTATCAAAGTGACAGCATTCAAGATGGACTTGAGGACAACATATTACCAGACCTTCAGCCCAATATGTACATGACGTTGGTGCACCTGAGAGACGCCTATTTGCACATTCCTATACAAATCAAAGCACAGAAAATTTCTAAGATTCATGACCTGTTATCAATTCACAAGCTTACCATTTGGCCTGACAATTTCTCCAAGGACATTTACAAAGGTGCTAGTCACCATTGTGGCAGATTTACGTCTGGAAGGGATATGTTTGTAGCCATACCTGGACGAAACAAAGGAGCAAACGCAAGTACATACAGAAAGAGTGATATCAGTGCTTCAAAGTTACGGATAGTTGATAAACCTCGCAAAAAGTTATCTGATTCCTTCAACCATTGTGAAATATCTAGGAGTTCTAATAGATACGCAAAAAATGTCCGTGAGGCTGACACCAGTCAGGCATCAGAAGTTAAGGCAGGAACTTCTTAAAGTTTTGACAAAATCCTGGATAACTGTCGAGAACTTTATGAAAGTTTTAGGACTTATGTCTGCAGCTCTAGAAACGAGCATGGGTGAAGTTTCACATGAGGACTGCTCAAAGATGTCTCCTTTAGCAGTGGAACAAAGGTAATTTCAGACCGCATTTACGCAATCTACATAAGAAAAGGATACGTAGATTACATAAAAAAATAACTACGCATGCGCAGTAGTAAAAATCGCTAAACACCGGACATATGTGTTATACATCCGGTACTCTGAATACGGGCCTAATTCATTACACTGTCCAAAGAAGCAAAAGAAAATTTGCGATGGTGGACAGACGAAAGAGCCCTGGAGGAAGGTAAACCTTTTTTCCACTCAAACTGCTGTAGTAATAACTACAGATGCAAGCAACACAGGATAGGGGCAGTGATCAGAAGATCAAATTCAAATGCAATTACAATGCAAAAGAGATGATCGCAGTTTACAATGCACTTCGGCACTTTCAGGAAATAGTATCTGGCAAAGCAGTAAGAATACAGTTGGACAACAGAGCTACAGTGGCCTATATCAACAAACAAGAAGGCGCCAAAAGCAAAGCTTTAATGATGGCATAATGGAATGGGCAGAACGCCATTTGCTGGACCTCACAGCCATTTATATCACGGGCAAAGAAAATGTGAAGGCAGATTTTCTGAGCAGGCACAACAGGGACCCTCAGGCGTGGGCAACAGACGGTTTCCATGGAAATTTCATCTTGCCTACGTATTTCCCCCAATGATTCCCAGAGTTCTGATGAAATTGAAAAGGGAGCCGGCGACAGTAATAGCCTTACTGGCCCAGGATGCTATGGTTTCACAAATTAATGCAGTTATCAATAAACCAGCTATGGACTTTAATGCGTTAAAAATGGTAATACTTGTGTGTGCTAATATATTATACAGACTGTTAAATCCAATGTTAAATAAAACGATAATACAATAATAAAGGTCTGGATCCAGAATTAAGAAGGAGATTGAAATTAAGGCACTGATTGGAGGCAAAATAATCCTATCTCTAAATTTTCCTGCTTTGCATCCTCCTCTCTTCTAGAATTGATTTAGCGCTGGTTTCTCATGATATAGATCATCTACCACATGGGCTTTCTGATCACGCTCCAGTAAAAGTGTTATGGGATATAAATTTACCAAAGGGGGGGGGCGCGTCATTCTGGAAACTTTTTAGTTAACCTTAGTGGGACAGGAGCCCGAATTGTCAGCTGACTGGGAAATATACTTTGACAATGTTAAAGACCATAGTTCCCCCTTTGTAGTATGGGATGCCTTTAAAGCTGAGGGGTAGCCTTATTGCCCGTATTGTAAATTGAAGAAAGACTCTAGGCAGCAAGAATCTAACCTTCAGAATAAATGTTTGACTCTGTATACTTAAATACTTGATTGGTGCATGGTTACACTGTCAACAAGCCTACTCTGACTACCTTTTAGCAAAATCCAAAAGGAAGCTTTTATACTCTACACGTTTATGGTATAGTCAGTCTGACTGATGTGGTAGCTATTTGGCGGGTGTGGGTCCTCGTAGCGAACAGCTCTATTTCGATACACTGGGCCTGATCCAGAGGTACGCCCGCCGTCGCTAGGACGGCGATCTATCAAGCTTACATTACTTTTTCACTATAGAAGCTAAGAACCTGACTCAAATACAAAAAGCTGGGTGGAACTGTATCCTGTGTAGTGTTGTTAGTTGTGTTTTATATACTTATTGGCCTCTTTACTATGTTTACAGTTGCAAGACTACATTCAAATTTACAGAAATTCGATCATATAATATTTACTTTAAGTGTGACAATGAGCTGTATCAGTATAGTTTACTGGCACACATAATAAAATAAAAAAAAATACAATATTATAGCATTGATGACTTAATTGTGTTTGTCAATATGATTGCTGTGTGTCTCATCAACATTTATTTTCTTTCTTTATTATAGGACAGGCATTTATAAAAAGGAAAGCCACTTAAAATATTGAAGTGCTTCTGTTTCAGTGGAACACACACAGTTCACATTTCACTCCACCCTTCTCCTGGAAAAAGTTATCTATATGTACAGTCGGCACCAATTATAGCTGACTCACGCTCTGTATATTGACTTTAATTTTTAGCCCTCTTGTTTACTGTCTATGAAGTGTAATTATACATGAATGTATGGTTAAGTCACTGTCATGTGTCACCTATTTGATAGGTATTTAGTGCACAGTCATACAGGTTTTAGTGTCGTTTTTTTCTTTTTTTTTTTTTAAATGAATAATAACCTTTTTGGTCATGCTCCAATTTCAGCTGCAAGTCATCATTGCATTATTAATGTATTTCCTGTCATTATTTTACTTCTCGCTGCAAAGTAAGAGTATCATTACTATACACAGTAAATGACAATGAGATAATATGGCACTGATATTAAATTTAAATATTATAAATTTCATTGATTTTAAATATTATATTTAAGATTATCTTGCAAATACACAAACATTAAAATAATAGCAAAAAAACAAGATGTTTTAGTTAATTAGAAATAATAACAGTAAAGCAACCTTTGCAATATAGTAGCTCATTTGCTATGGATCTCATTGCAGAGACATTTTAATGTTGATGTAGGAAGTTACCTCTTTATTGCATTGACTCTGCATAGGCTCTGTGCATTACTATCCTCTTCATAGACCGCACTAAGGGGCATATTTACTAAGAGGTGTGTTTGTATTTATTTGCCATCCATCGCTGCAATGTGAAAGTGCATTTTTGTGTTAAAGCGCCATATTTACTCTTGTGCGATTATCAATGGTCAACGTCGATAGGCGGCAAATTTGTCCGGCGTAATGCGCTACGTTTTTTGTCAATTTGCCACACTTTCTATATTTATAATGGAAGTTGCGTGTTTTCTTGTATTTTGCTTGAAATCTCACGATTTTTGTGTTAATCGCAGTGTTTACCCCAGCTCCTGCGATATCACACCTCTAGTAGCTGTGTGCCTCATTATATACCCCAGGAGTGTGTGGATTCAGTAGAGTCCTCAGCTAGGAGCGACACCCATGAGAGACATGATTGGAAATACTGGGGGGTTGGAGAGACAGGATGGGGAACTGGGGGACTAGGATGCTGTTTTTATAGTAGTGACTATGATTTGCAGACCGCACCCTAGTCTGCTATACAATTCTCACTTCATCTTAAAAACCACCACATAGACTATATATCTTATTGTTCATGTCTCTCCACCCTCCAAGTATTCCCAATTCATGTCTCCCTGACTTCCAGTAACCCCATCATGTTTCTCCAACCCCCCAGTATTTCCAATCATGTTTCTCTATCCCCCAATGTGTTTCCAATCGTGTCTCCAGTCCCCCAATATTACTATCATGTCTCTATAGCCCCCAGAATCCCCCATCCTGGCTCCAGCTCCCCAGTATCACCATCATGTGTCTGCATAACCCCAGTATTTTCAATCATGTGTCTCCACCCCCCCCAGTATTCCCCATCATGTCTCTCCAGGCCTCCAGTATTTTCAATCATGTTTCTCCAGCACCGCAGGTTCCACTATCATGGCTCCAGCCCCTGGGTATCCCCATCATGTCTCTCTAACCCCACTTCTATACACTACTTATCTTTGATGTCTTCCTCCTTCAGTCTTCTGCTCTCCTCCCCAGCGGGTTATGAAGTGAATGATGCTGATGTGACCTTAGCTCACGCCAGCGTCATTTAATGTTACACAGGAGGGCTGGAGGCGCTGCAGAGAATGAGGGCCATTGTTAAACACTGTAAGGCGCTCTCACGTGGAGAGCGCATTACAATGTTTAACAACGGCATTCATTTAAAGGGGTCAGACCAGCACTGGAGAGTGGGGAAATCAGAGCCTGTCCAGCCTGGTGCTGTTCTGCATTGCATCCCCGTTTACCGCATAGCTCTGGCCCTGTATAGCAATATCAGAAAAATCACATTTTACCATTTTCAAAGATAGCCAATAACCACTCTACTCCTATGGCTGGACTTCCAAAACTAACACCTTACACTACGTTTTCCTACTTGTGCAAAAGTAACATAGCAGCAAACCCAATCCAGCTGCAGGTTTGGAAAAGTGGAGATGTTGCCCACAGCAACCAATCACTCTAGCTGACATTCTCTAGCATGCAATAGTTAAATGAGATCTAGAATGTGATTGGTTGCTATGGGCAACATCTCCACTGTACCAATGAACAAGCATGTGTAGCTTGTTCTACTGTGTTAGCCTTTACCATGGTAGATGGGAGGCTACTCCACTGCTCTTTCAGTTAAATAATTTTTATGCACATTTCCTCTAAATCTACCACGCTCTAGTTTATATGCATAATATCATGTTCTAATAAAAATGTTTTAAATTCCACCCTCCTCTACCTGGTTACCTGGTTACACCCCTTGATATATTTAAAAGATGATATCAAAGTCTCAAGTCTTTTTCATGTTTTTTACATGGCATGTACAATTTTAGTTGCTCCTCTTTGCAGTCTCTAATGTATTTATGTCTTCAAAACTTAACAGTATTCTAGGTGAGACTGTACCAATAACCCCTTTTTCTTCTACTAATTCCTCTACCCATACAACCATGCAACTATGCATCTGACTTGCCTTTCTCATTGCATTATTACATTGCTTTTCACATGAAAAAGTGATTCCTAGATCTCTATTCTCCTCGTTTCTAATGTGGTGTTATTAATTAAATGAGCTTTTGGGGGTTTGCGCACCAAGTACATGATGATGCGTTTTTTGTTTTTTTTTTTAAACTGAAGTTCAGACACTCGAACATTCCTTCCGTGTACCTAGATTATCAGTCTTTTTTTTTTTTACCCTGTTATATATCTTTGTGTCATCCGCAAAAAGACATACTTCCCCTCAATACCATATGTAATCACCAATAAAGATATTAAATAGTACTGGTCCAAGCAGGACAGACCTTAGCAGGGGAGAGGTCTGAGGTAAAGCCTACTTGGGGGGACAAATTATTATTGTTTATAAACAACTTCAGCTGACACTTCCGTTTTACAAAGCCACAGTAACCTGGCAGTTTATTAAGATCTTGCCCCACTCTGTATATGATGCTTACAGGAATAGTAGCGATGGAGGCTGCTGGTACCACTATACCTGTGTACGGATAGCTGCTCAAAATTTAGTATCCTAGGATTTATCGCATCTGGCCCTATTGATTTGTCCACTTTTAGATTTGTGAGTTCTTTTATGACCTATAATTGAAAAAACTTGTAGTTGCTTCTTATGTGTCAGTGTTGTTGCAAACTATGTGGTCCCTTCCTTTTGTGATTTCTGAACAAAAATAATTAAGATAATCTACCATAGATCTATTGCTCTCAACAAAACTCCCACTTTTGTTTTTAGTCTTTATTCATTAACATGTTTTTATATAGCACCAGCAGATAACATAGCACTTTACAATTTTAACAATCATTATAACACTGGGTGGGTAAGAGGGACTTGCCCGCAATCTTACACTCTACGAGACACTGGGGATTGATACATAAAGGTAAGTACTATAGATCACACGTCCCCTCCATCCCTCTAAACTTTAAGTGGCCGGGGGCCAGAGACATATGTGCATTATTCAACTGTCAACATAACCTGGAATAATTCAAGGGTAATTTTATTCCTTTTACTACCTATTTTTTTTTATAACACATTGGCTTTCTCTTGCTGGGAGCGGGGGGTAACATTAACAATCCTTACAGTCTCAACTCAGAGCCAACATAACATACTAAGCATGAACAAACATAAAATATATCCATAAAGCAGAAGTGGTGGGAATGATGTGGGACAAGGTAATGGTTATACATTAACTTTAATTTCTCAAGACCTCAGTGATGTGCATTCTGCATTATTACTTTACCAATCATGGAATTTGTAGAAATCCCTGTTCCTGCATGACCTACATTATATAATTTAGGCATACAAGCAGGAACACAATGAATGCTGCTATATAGTCCCAGCTAGTCACCTAGGAAATTTTTAATGACAGCAGGGATCTCCTTGCCAACTCCCTACTTGTTCGTGTACAGAACTTTAAATAACCTGTAGAGATTAGGTTCAGTTTATGTCATTGTTCCTGCACTGTTGCCTTTGGTGTTCTAATTTGTGCCCTATACCTTGCTCTGCCTATGGATATACAGGCATACCATGGAGGAATATGCTTCTTCTGTCTGTCAATATCGCAATTACTACCACTTTTCAGTATGCCATATTAAGTGCCTATCAGATTGCTTGCACGTTTGTCATGTCCAGAAGTTTTATTCAAGTACAGCACAATTCAGTGCTTGCCTTTCAGTCTCCAGTGTTACCTGTTACCAAGTACTCGATTGTGACTCCATATTCTCTTGCATTGCAGTGTGTTGAACTATTACTTGGGTGAATCTATAACCATAAGAGAGACACTTACCTCATCATTGTAACAGTTTATCTAATGGCAGGAGTCATAACAAATATCTTTTCCTTCCCCTCTTAAAATACTGTTTTGGTAGAAGTGACAGGAATGGTATGTGTAAGAAATCTGTTATAGTTACTACGTCAGACAGTTGGATCAGAAGGTAGGAGTAACCTCTTAACGGACCTATATCCAAAAGACCATTTCACATATTCAGTTGTTTAAGTGCCCTCCCCCTCTTCTCAATCAAAAGCTTGGTTGACATGGTAAAAAAACCCCACTGTAACTCAAATGCAGATTACAGGGGGCTATGAATCATCAATTTGCATGTGAAAACAATTAGTTTTCTTTTCCTTAACAGAAAAAAAAAAAACTACCTCTATGTTCCATATCCTAGCTCCTTAAGACTCAAAACAAGCATGTTAATCTGTCAAAAAGTTACATGTAGGTTAAAATTTAGGCTGGATGACCTTCCACCAGTTGCTTTAGGCACTCATCTCATTTTAATAGCCCCAGTTAACACTATTTTAGGTTTACTCACATCCTAGAAAGTTACCCATTTCCATAGATAGCCACATTGTTTAGTCTCCAATTTAGTCACTGAATTGTACATTCTTTAAAGGAATACTAAACAAGTGTATGTTGTACAAATTGCTGTTACTTACAAATTTACAGCTAAGGTCTTTCTTATTTTATTAGAAGTCAACCTGTAGTGTGGGGCACTTTCCAATAAATGTCTTATAGCTATATAATGAGTGATTAGGTGGCCTGAAAATCAGTGTACTAACGCAATGTATTATACATTATGGACCATACATTCCTATAACCAGAATAAACTAACAGTAAAGCAGCCGCATTACTGGCCCATGACTATGCTTTTCCAGAGTCAGCTGTTTCTGTGACCCATTCTTCCTAGAATTTCTATAGCAATAAGCAGGATATTTATAGATGGCTGGCAAGTAAAATAAACAGTGTTTAACTCTTAAACCAAGTCTAGGTTCAGTTTATTTCTATTTTTTTATAAAATCAGCAAACGGGATCACAATATATTAACAGAAAATACATAATGAGCTTGCTAACGCAGTTAGAGATCTGTCTGTTCTCACCAAAACATTAAACCAGCAAGAATAAGGCTGGTCACACAATAATTAGTTCTTGCCCTACACTGTACTATATAACTGGGCTGGTGAGGAAAGGATGATTGCTCATCCCAAATATCATGCAGTATATGGCAAGACAGTATCAGACTCCCCACATAACTCTCCTAAAACGTAGATAGAACAGGTAACCATGTGGTGTGCAGATTCAGCCTGTCCGTTGGCGTAGCATATTTACACTATCATAAGTACTAGGCACTGCCCTCGCTCATACGTAATTTACTTGTTTTATGTTTGCTAAACCCTACCTTAACTTTTCCAAGTGTAAGTACTGTCGTGCGTAAGACATTGTCCCACGCAACGGCTAACCCGTCCCATACTGTACGATTTAAATACCTCACTCCATCTACACAGTGTAATTCCGGGTGTCGTATGGAAGACACGCCCTCTCGTTTGTATTTAACATACAAACTGCTGTTTTTTTATGTAATTGCCTAGCGTACATAGCTCTGTACCTGGCCCAGCGTGCCCAAGCTCAGAGTGCTATGTTGATAACCAGAGGAACTGTATAGCGCGTGGTTGGTTTAAGCCAAGAAGTGTTCTTTAAACAATGAGAAAAACAAACATTCCAGTTTTCAGTGTTTTATTGTTAATATTGTACAGTATAATCCAAAAACTATGCAGTATACCTGTAATACAAACCACACTAGTTTTCATCAGTCTCTTAAGCTGCAACTCTGGCTGCTCAACTTCCAGAAGTGTCCCTGTGTCATACACCTAAAAACAGAAAAAAAACTAGTTAACAAGGCAACAGCGTATTAAAGCTTTTCAAAGAACACACCAAAAACCCCATAACATATGTAGATAATTCATATTAATAGGTAATAGGTATAGGTAATAGGACAACCAGCATTATGATGGCAAAGTCTATCGTTCCTGTGGATGATATACTTTAGTTTGTGGTATACTGGAGCAAGCATGTTTATTTATTAACAGGTTTTTATATAGCGCCCACATGCAGGGCATGATCAAGTTGTAAATCTTTGAGTGAAATATTTTTTACCTACGTATTATTTTATCACTGATTAGTGTTACCATACAATATCTGACCTTGCTGATTTTTAGATAATTTAATATATAGCAGCTACCTAGTCAGAAAGTTGTCTAAGAATCCAGCCGTTTTCAACATTACCTATACCAGGTCCAGGGCTCAACAAACCCTGGGTGTCATATCAGCATGGCAACCTAAATTAGGCCCTGTAGCCTAGAGCAACGCAGGAAGATAATGGTATTAAGACAGAGGCTCACGGCAGTGTGCTGTGGAAGATGTACAGCTTCTTGCAGATGTGGCAGAAGACTGTCCCTTTCTCTGCTGCCTGCTTAAACTCCTACTCTCGAATATGGCTCCCTTAGCATAATCAAATAAAAGACAAGCTCAGAAAGCACACAAAGGTTCTCATTACTGAACAGTGTTCTCAGTGAGGGCAAGTGTGTCATCATTGCTTGATCAAAGTTTTGTTTAATGTATGACATGTTTACTGTACCTTGTCATTTGGAGTGGAGTGTTCACTTTTCAACAGCCTAAGGGTAAAAAAAAAAGTAGTTAAATTTTAGCAAAAACTGCTAGTTTTACATTTACAAATAAACAAAGCTGAAAATTAAAATAGTTAACCAAAAAAATGACCCAGCTCAGTAGCTTATTATATCATCACAAATCATAAGATCAGTGAGGGCAAGTTTGTCATCATAGCCAGGCCAAATACCCACCAGTAGTAAATTGTTTTTGATTTATGTTACATATTGATAATCAGGACACTCAGCAAAGGTTGGATTCCTTCAAAATTCTACACACTGGGACAGAAGCCAAGTCTTGTCTGCCTACTGTACTTCCGTGTGTAACCAGAATTACTAGCAAATCATTTAGGACTGGATCCCAAGACTATTTTACAGCACTCAGATCTCCAAAATGAAGCATGAGGGGGATTTGATAGATCTCTACACATCTGGGCAAGTGCTTCACTAACCACTCCTCTCAATGGTGCCATCAACCCCAGGACCCTAAATAAGAATTAAACAATGCAGCAGCATAAAAAAATGCCTGCTTGTTGGAGAGTCTGGATCCAGTCTAATTTATTACATAACAGTGAAACTGTGTAAAGCAATTATTGATTCAATCATCCAGTTAGCAGATAAAAAAAAAAAAATTTATACACTCCAGAGGTGACACCCATTGTTACTGGAAAGTACATCAGTAAAGCTCTATACCATGCAAGAGATAGTGCTTTTGTTACTATATTACTGCTATTCTTGCCATTATATAGTCAAAGTACTCCAGCCAAAAGGTGACCATTGAAAATCTACAACAGTCTATACAATTTTACTTGGCAAAAGACTAAGGTGTGACTAAATGGCATATTTATTGATATGCCGTAATTGGTATGGTTGCACTCACACCACAACGTCAATTAAGAGCATCTAAATTGCTATTTATCATTTAAAGCATGCTGTTTGTTAACAGTTAAAATGTGAAGAGTTAAATACTTTTAGTTCACCATGTGGATCTTAGAAAGCTCGGTCTACACTTACATGTTCAAATATCTGGGTCACCCCAAGCCAATTTTTAAGCCTATGAACATAAATAGTTTAAACAATTTAATCAAGTGCATAGAGCTTTGTTGGTACTAAAGACCTAATAACTATAAGAGCCCAAGGGTCAACATTCTTTTACCCAGTGACCAAAGCAGCGCCTTAATCGAAACCTAACTCATGTTGACCTATGCCCATATGTTTATGGCAACTCCAAGGATAGATATCTGTTCTGCTAGCCAGGTTGCATGGTATACACTACAGCTGGTAAAAGCCGACAGACGAGCAACTTTCAAAAACATAACAGTAAGAGCTAGGAAAAGGAAGTTAAATACGTAAGACATCAGAGGGATAAATGTACCCTATATTAGAACATAAGCCAAGCGCGTCCGATGCAGCGAGCACGAGGTGTGGGGGATCAGCTACGCTCCTGCTCTCTGCACTACACCAGACGGTACATAACGCCGCAGGAAAAACTGCTCAGCGCTTGCCACGCACCATCACATGCACAATTAACAATGCCTTACCCAGCCGGATATAATGGGCTAGACCGGGACTCCAGTGCAAAGATCACGCCGGATTGAAAGCTTTTACTACTCAGCTAGTGACCGCCATTCTGCTGAAAGAGGCAGCGTGACCAGCGCCGGAGCATTATATTCAGCGTATGACGTAAAAATAAGAACGATTTTAATTGGCTAGCTTCTTAGCGACCAGGAGGTTTGTGGGAAATGTAGTTTGCATCGTTCATGAAAAGTTTTATTCGCACATTAAAAATTTATTCGTTTTATTATATTTTTCTCTACTCTTTAGGGACGAGTTTTGTCTCTGCATATTCTCCTTTTTCAAATTTTGTCTGTCTTTCTAAAAATGTTTACGTTGATGTGTTGTCTGTTGGTGTCCATTTTTATTTTATTATATTGTTATTTTCCCACATAGTAACTACGTTGATAGAATAATATATATTAAACTATCAATATAAGTTCCATGTGGGAAAATAATTTAATAAAATGACCTACAATATTTTAATAGGTGGATAATGGATTGGTTGTAATAATGGATCATTGTGGTTTAACCGTGGGTGGGTAACAGGCTTTTGTATTTCATTTATGTATTAAGTCTTTTATGTTCATTTAATATGTATAATAAAATTATGCTCTTTAAATTATACCCCCTGGTCCATATTTTACTATCACCATTGGGACAGAGGGAACAGCAGTGCACCGGGACCACTCTTAGAATAAAGAGTTGAGGAACCGATCATATTTAGTAAAAAAAAAAAGGAGACAATCTACTTTTGTGAAACCTACTGAACTCTCCTAACAATCCTCCTTGATCCACAGACCACCGATTTGATACAGGACTTCCACTACTCACTACCACTAATCATGATTTTGTCCATGTACCGCTCTGAACTATTTATTTATTAACAAGTTTTTATATAGCGCCCACAGGTTACGTAGCACTTTACAATTTAACAATCGTATAAACAACACTGGGTAATAACAAACAGATTGGGTAGGAGGCCCCTTCTCACAAGCTTACACTCTATAGGACAGTGGGTTTGATACATGAGGGCAAGTGCTATATATCACACAATAAACCAGCCAGGGTGTATGGCAAAAGTGCTCTCAGTGCTCTGTATGATCCAGCCACACAGCAGTGTTAGTAACAGAGATGAGGGAATTATAAAATAGAAAGAGAGAGCGTGCCGCTTTGTGTTAATAATGTGTAAA
>WWET01001636.1:22567-47684 GCA_011038615.1 Limnodynastes dumerilii
CGCCAATAGAAATAAGAAAAAAGAGGGAAAAAAACACAATTTATATTATTTTTTATTAATAGATATTTTTGTACTGAGAAACTTCCCTTTAACGAACGAAGACACATGATGGGGGGATACTGGGGAGCTGAAAACACATGATGGGAATATTGGGGGGCTGGAAACACATGATGGGAATACTGGGGGGCTGGAGACACATGATGGGGAATACTGGGGGGATGGAGAGACATGATTGGGGATACTGGGAGCTGGAGAGACATGCTGTGGAATACTGGGAGCTGGAAACATGCTGGGGAATATTGAGAGAAATAGGGAAAAATTAATGGGGAATATTTTTTCCCATTGTTATGACGAGCCTTTGACTAGTATTCTCATATATGTTCAATTCTAACTAACATACCACAGCAAAGCTAGAAAAATAGTCCCTAAGGTTTAAAGATAACACTAGACACAAAAACTAAAGGACAGTGCAGTCTTATCTGTAGAGTGGGAGGAAGGTGTTGAGAATTCTCCCATAGAAGTGGACCCCAGGTTTAGCGCATGTAAGTTCTTTCAACGTTTGGTTAGGTTGTGATCAGGTGGGGTCAGGCTGATGTGGCGATCCTTGTTCGCTGTTTATATTTCTTGGGTGTTGTGAAAGACTCCATTGATCTTGGTTCCAGGTCCAGCCAGTCAGGAATCTGAATCTCGCCTAAATTTAGAGAGGTGTAGAATGACGGAATATACAGAGGTGATCATAAAGCAAGAGACTTGCCATTATAAAGGACTTGCAGGTATCCCCAATGGTACTTGATATTTTTTTGACAGAGATTCGGTTAAGGGTTTCGGGAGCTGCCTTTGTTGAAGGGTACACCAAGAAAGATCTAGAAAAATTTGTGGCCCATAAACTCCAGATCTGGTGTTGCATGTGCTTGTCTCAAGATCTCTTCCTTTTGGGAGATATAATGCAATCTACAAATGATATCTTTAGGAGCATCGGGGGGCACCATGGCCCCGCAGGGCCCAGGCAGACTTGCTTTCCCCAGGGAACACCAGACCGCCAAGGTGGAGACAGGTGGAGGCTTCGGTCCGCCCTCTGGGAGGACACTAAGGGGGTCAGGGGAGGGAGGGTGAACCACAGAGGCAGTGCATCCAGGGAGGTTTTAAAGCAGTTTAAAAGGGGTTTATGGAGAAGCTCAGGCAACACACATCTGCTTTCTCCAACAGCCAAACCACACCCCCATTTGTTTTTAGTTTGTAAAACATTTTTTGGATTTTTAATTTACCTTTAACTTTGTGAACAAACACCTTTATGTTTACTTATATTTAACTGTATTGGTTGTTTTTGTTTTTTATTTTTTTAAATGCCTATTTTTAAATGTTTTATGAAAGTCTCTATATATAGTGGATCATTTTATTTCTAACTTTATGTAGCATGCTTTAAGTGTATTGAAAATTATGTCGTAATTATTCTTATTTCAAGTTGTATTTTCAATGGTTACTTTGGTTTATATATGTTAATGAGAGTACAATCTGTTTTTTTTTACTTTACTTTCCAAATCCTAATCAGTGCATTTATTTATTTATCTTTGAATCATAAGCAATTTAAAGCACCTAAACGCACGACCGATTCACAGCTAATAAAGTCTGCACGTGCCTAATTATACGCAGGAAAGATTTACATCCTTATATTACAATCCCAACACCCCCTGTGTTGGGATTGTAATATAAGGATGTAAATCTTTCCTGCGTATAATTGTGGTTAATCGGTTTCTTTTTTTCTCTAAAATTGTATTGCAGATTTTTTGCATGTGTATATTTAGGTAATAGTAACAAGAAAACACAGTCTGTGCTTCTAATCCAATATATGAAAAGTGTGCAAGTGTATATATGAATGAAGAGGTGCAGCCATCCAGTGCTTAAAATAGGGCTGGATGGGGTGTAGGCGGGAGATCGGGGGAGGTGTGGGCGAGGTGTGAGAGGATGGAGATGGAGTGCAGCAGTGGAGGAGTAAAGGGAAGGAAAGGAGCGAGGGAGTAAATGGGGCACCCAGGCAGCAATTATTCTGCTCCTGACCTTTGGCCATACGGTGTGGATGCTACTGCGCATGCCTAGTTGGCAGGAGCAGAACTGCTTTTATATATACAAATGTTTTACAGGTAATTATAATTTGTTATAAACTCATTTTTTTGGTTTGACAATTTTTGTGGATGAGGGAAAATAGACTTAAAAAAACCCAGTAAATTGTCAAACCAATAAATACTAGTAACTATTTCCTTTTTTCATTGCCCATTAGAAATCCTGGCTGGCTAATATTCCTGAAGGTCATCTAGGATGTCTGAGACAAAATTGTTTCTGAAAGGGGATACCCTAAGAATATATCTGCTAAAGCTCTGGATAATATGTTTAACTGCGAGTCTAGGTACATGATTTATATGCGCAAGTGTCCTTGCCTTAAGCAATATGTAGAATGTACAACTTGCAGTGTGCAGGAACACTTTTGGGAACATCAGAATAAAACAGCTCTCCGGCACTAGTTAATCATAATCAGTTGTATGGAGGACATTTGCTGACTCCCCAAACAACAACAACCTAAAAATGTAAAACACAGCGAATAAATAAAAAAACAAGGAATGTATGGATGAATTCAACAACAACTAAGTAGTTCAAATGTAATTTAATGAATCCACATAGATTTTAAAATGAAGCACCGTTAGAGACACATAGTAACTCCTCATGATACCAATGAATACTTGGGGAGGTTTGGAATATGGGCCTCCAAGATGAAAGGGAAATGAATCAATAAGGGTCATCCAGTCCCACACTAACAGATATTAGTCCCAATATACGGGACACCAACAGTCTTATAAATTGAGCCAAGGGATTACCAAAGATGAGATGCGTGGAGATAGTTATATAATTCAAGGCAAACATGGTGTAAGAAGTTTCAATGCAGTGAAGGTCCAGAAGTAGAGCTTAGCTGCAGCTGGTAAGTCAGTTATAAGCCTATGCAGGAACTCAAAGGCTCAGCAGTAACCTCCTGTTTATATAACAGTAAAGGACGCAGAGGTCTTTTATTCAAAATATCGTTGGTACAGTGGATAAAGTGCTTCTAGCATAACTAGCAGCAAGCGGCAAGTATCAGGAAAACAGTGAAAGGCGCTCCAGTGCTTCAATAGATATTTCTTACATGTTTCTTTTACACTGGAAGCACTAGATTCCTGACTTACCAGCTGAAGCTCAGCTCTACTTTGGGACTCTCACCACATTGGAACTTCTTGCCTTGAACGACATCTGCAATATAACCTCTCACCAGTAGGGAGCGCTGACTAAATTCTGAAGCTGACGAAATTTACAGTAGAGCAGTACTGTTAATTTCGTCAGCTTCAAAATGTAATCAGCGCCCCTACTGGTGGGAGGTTATATTGTAGATGTCGCGATCAAGGTGACAAGGTTTCTTCTTCATCTCCTGCACGGAAGAAGTTTACAGATGAAAGAAAAGGGAAAAATTCTTTATTTTAAGAACATTTGAAGGCTCCCAAGATGCGGACATCTAATGGTGAGTTTTAAAAAAGTTTTCTTTTTTTATACACATGTAACAGTTTATGTAATACACTTAGATTAGGAGAAATGACCTCCTAAGGTAAGTGCATACACGTAGGGGGTAATGTTAGTTAGGTTTACTATTTTTTTTACATATGTAACACTTTATTAAATTATTGAAAGGGTTAATGTCTTTGTAGAATTTGTTTTTTTCATTTTACACACACTGTACACGCAGTTCTGCACCTTTGCTGATCCTTGTAATTCAATGACTACAGCATGCCTACACATTGCAGACATGCAGAACGTAGGATTTTTAAACAAAAAAACACGTCTGTTATACAGACATGTGTTTTAATGGTCGCGATCGGCCCAAAAAACATCAATTCGCCCCTCTATAATTTCAATGCGATTTCACCGCGATTCGGTGAAATCGCATTTAGTGAATTACAAACATTGTATGTTTGTAATAGAAAAAAGTCGGGACCGCGATTTTCAGACCCGCGATTAAAAAATTACAAAAATCACGTTTAGTGAATGAGGCCCCAAGTATGTAATTCATTGGCTCTTGTCACAGGGCTACATGGTGATTGGGCAATGAAGGGGCTATTGGCATCTCACCATATTAACTTGTATGTGAGCTATTCCTCTATGCCAGTTTATGTGCTATGCAGTGAAGACTTATTCATTGCACTACTATGATCGGCAGACCGCATTCTATGATCAAACCCTTTGTTCAATGCATATTACAGATATCCTGTATATGAGCTGTCTGCTATTTAGGATAAAGGGCCAAAAAGGAGGTGGAGCTTATGGGATGGTGGAAGCGGACTCATTTGACAGGCACCCAGCAGGTTGCAGCCCCTGGTGGTGGTTCCCAGAGTAGTAAGGATGGTTTGGAAGTCAGACATCATGATGTACAGAGGCTGAGCAGGTACAAGGGAGGAAGAACTTATGGATTGAACAAAACAGATAGCAGGGCTTACAGATAGGACAAGAACACTGGATCCAGACCCAAAGATTCACAGGGAAACACGCACAGAATGCAGGAAAACAAAGACCTAGAGGACTGGTGCAAGATAACAGGTTCCTAGGTATAGGATAATGGAATCCTGGCAGGTATACATGTACAAAGTACTGTAGTTCAATGTAACGGGAACCAGATACCAGGGAAGCAGACAGAAAAAGACTGAAGTAATAGCTAAGACAGAGACTAGACAAGATCAGACAGGAGTCCTGTGGAGAGCAGGCCTAATGAGCATAGAGTAACATAGAAAGGAAACTAGGGATAATGGGCCAGATCCAAAACTAAGTACTACAGGGGAAGGGAATTACGCTTCCTGATACCGTAATTCCCCTGTCCTGTAGGTTGTGCTACGTCTGCGGCCGTAATACTAGTGGATACTAGTACGTAGGATACTAGTGGAAACCACAAGCCTGAAGTCCCTTGCAGGAAATTTGTAGGCTCTCCCGGGATACTGGGAGAACTGCCCAAATTTCTGGAGGGTTCGGCAACTCTGATGTAAGGTTATGTGGGTAAGTAGTTGTAATGTAAGAGGTGTATGTGCAGTGTAATACAGTTTAAATAGGTATATGTGTAGTATATAATGACAGGTAAAAAGTTTCAATGCAAAACACTATAGACAAATAAAAAACATAAACATAATTGGTATTAGTTGTTATCTGCAATCATATTCTATGTTTCTATCCAAGGGTATCTCATGTGTTCGCATGCATAACACTTCAGGCTGCAGTCCACAATATTAGAGATATATGTGTGTTTTATGTCACATGGGACCAGATCCACAGATAATACTGTGAGCCCCAGGGCCAGATTAACAATGTGGCTAATGGAACCACAGTCCAGGCCTCTTTCTGATAATAGGCCCCACACACTGTAGTTCTCCTTAATTAGACATGTTAAAACCTTTGATACAATCTTTATACAAAAATAATCAAGAGATACTGCGTTTTGTACATCTTTTTTTATTATGTGTCCCGTTACTCAACAACCATATGAAAAAGTTCACAAAGATTGATCATGCCTGCCAACTGTTCATCTATAGCTAATGACTAATAACCAATGGTCAGCAGAAATTATTTTGAACAGATGACAAACATTTTTCTTTTATTGTAAAACTTTTTTTTTATTACAGTCCATTCATAGTCAGTATTTTTTTTTGCCACGGAGTTTGAGTGGAAACATTTTAGCACCATGATGTCTGATCTTTAAACTTCTTTCCTATTTTAGTGGTCTTGGCCAGCAATGACAAGAAAGTATAGAAAGCACCTAGTAATATTGAATGTCTTTGATTAAGACACTACAATCTTTACAACAATCTATCTATAGTTGGCAAAAAACTTTAAATGCCAGATATTAGCTGTATGGTGTTGACTTGCAGCTATGCTATTGTTTATCTGCCTCATCAAACTCTCCCCACATTCTGTCCACGATGAGGTAGTTGAAATATGTGAGTTCTTTCTGTATGCTGGAAACATCATCTTGGTAAGATATTGGCGGGAGTTTGATGCACAGATTAATCAGTGCTCTGCAAGTGGGTAAAACATTTTGAAAATACATGAAACAGTGTTTTCATTAATTATATTTTCTTTTTTTTAGCACCATTCAGATGACTTCAAAATATTAAATTTGTACAAAAAATAGAGCAAAAGCATTTACTTTGTGTTATTGCAAAAAATATAGCCATCTCCATCCAATTATCTCTTTTTTCCATAATGGAAAATAAATTACTGGAACACAGTTTCTTTGGTGACAAAACTGCAATAGGGACAGAAATGGAGTGCATATCATTTGCTGTGGTTTAAAATTAAGTAATACCCTAAATTTACAAAAAGCATACAGGTCCCACTTCAACACCAAACTCTTGATCTGGCCCACCGACATCTATAGGTGCAATATCCACAATAGGCAACCTCATTGTCTTGCGTGTTCTGTATTCAAATACTGTTCGTCCCCATTCACCTGTGTGTTTCTGTAAACAATATAACTGAATCAATAAATAAGAAGAAATATTTTTTTAAATAAAGAAAAACGATCCTAATTGATTTTTTGTTGTGTTGCCCTGATTTATCTAGCATATTTAATTTACTTGCACACACACACACACACACACACACATATATGTTTGTAATATATGTGTGCTAAACTGATTATATGGACAACACATAAAACAGATATTCATATATTTCTAAGCTAACTGAGAAAAGTATGGATATTGTAATATACTTACAGTACAACCATCCTCCAAAACTGTGTATGTAAATTTACTGTTTCCCTCAGCTTTGAGCTCACTTTCAGTGGAACTCATGAGTTTTAGAGCCTTCTTTACATTTCCGTTCTGCCCATCCATGTATGCAATGCTATTCTTGCAGTGGTAAGTGATATTCTGATAACCTCTGCTGGACAGAATTCTGAGGAAAGCCATCTGAACATCAGAAACGTCTTCTGGGAGCTCAGGATCTCCATAGCTAAACTGGATTTTAGACACAATAATTAGTATTTATAAATTTGCCAGCTGGGTAAAAACATTTTTGCAACAGGTAACTCTAATAATGCTAGCAAAGATCAGTTATATATACTATATGTAAAGTCCATTTAAACATCTTAAATGATTGTGTAATTTAATACTCATGTGAAAAAAGGGTTTCTTTCTTTCTTTGTTTATTTGTGTATTTCCTGATTTATTTATTAAAAATTACCTGGAAGCCACCACTCATAGACTCGCCAAACCAAATATGTTTTTTATCACTCCCAGAGCTGGTGTACCATTTCTTTTGTGGGATGCTACTGGGATTGGCATTTATACAGGTTTCACCAGTTTCCATGTTGCAAAATACTTTAATGGCATCCAATTTGCAACCTTGGTTTGGATCAATCCAATATTCTCCTGCAAAAAAAAAAAAAGGTAAAAATAACCAATAACAAAATAAAATTGAGTTTCTATAAGGAATATGTAGAATTATAAAACCCCTTTAATTTTATACTGCAATTTAAACCAATACAGTATAGCTCTAAATAACTCTTGATAAGAATTTTCAGGAATACAAATTTCAAATAAAGATTTTTTTAAATAAAAATTGTGAAAATATATATCCAGTCAAATGTACATTTCTATCAACTAACTATTTGAGTTTAGAAGGAGAATTTTGTGAATTATAGATTCCAATGCGCTGGCCCATTTTCAATACTGACACAGGCAACCTTTTCATTTTGGCTGTGTCAGTGCTGACACCTTTTTAATAAAGAATATTTAAATCCTGGAACAGGTACAATGGCAAATGCTCTTATTCCGACAGTTACTCATTTTGTTTAGGGTTGGGCTGTGGGACAGGGAAGGTTAGGTCTATGGAGAGGGGGGGATTAAGGTTATGCTACTGGATGAGGATGGTTAGGGTTATGGGAGGAATAGGGTTAGGCTGTGGGATGAGAGGAGGGTTAAGGTTAGGTTGTGGGAAGGGGAGGTTTAGGATAAGGTAAACATACCTGTCGAGGAGTGACACAGTAAATTGCTAAAAAGCAACAGCAGTCAACAAATCATTTCCACAAGGTGATTTGTCAAAAGACAGATCATCGGAATGCAATTACTCCTGAATTGTTTAAGACCCATAGCAGTTCTCAGCTTATACAACCTCACTACATCTTGCATTCTGTTTATTGTCCAAGCCAATTGAATCTGACATACAAACCAATTCTACATTGGGCAGAGGGTTATAATTCTATAAAGGTTAATTTTGTTTATTGCATTATGTGAATTTAACTATAACATTTTGGTAGTAACAGATTAAAATCACTATACTAAGTGAATAATAATATCATACATTTTTTAATTATTAGATAAAATAAAAATGTGGATGGTCTTTCTATGCACAGATAAGAGGTCATGAAAGTAATCTGTACAATATAAGTTATCAAAATGTTTTGGTGATTAATAAGAAGTGGTATCCTGTTGTATCCTTGTATAGCACTTACCACTCTTCAACTCAGGATGACAAAATTTGAGGTCACGACAGTTCCGTGCTGGATTCTTTCTTGTGCCATCGGGACTAATTATGTTTTCTATCTGGCTGTTGATCGATTTCAGTGAAGCCATAATTTCAGAAGTAGTAGTTGCATCAATGGCTTGATCACCATAGAATGGAGCTGCTGGTCCTTTCTCACCAAATGGCCCCATATTAACTGAACCACCATCACAACAAGGACCTGGTGGGCCAGGAGGACCAGGTTGTCCTGGAGGTCCAGGCTGTCCAGAGGATCCCTGGGGAAAAAAAAGCACAATTTATATAGACAAAATGGTTTTATATTTAAATGTGTGAGTATTTTAATATAAATGGAAATGATATAGGTATAGAAATATATTTCCTAGTTGTAATTATTTTATATTCAGTGATTTCAATTATAATATATCAAACTAATATTATGTCAACCTATTTTTTAATGCAGAATAAAAGCACTAAATGTGAAATCTAATCACTTGGCATTATTAACAGCAAAACCAGTAGTCCTACTAAAATATATTTTTACCTCTGGGCCAGTTTCTCCTCTGTTGCCACGAGGACCTGGAGGACCAAGTGGTCCTGGATATCCACTAGTGCCATCTTTACCTGGTGCACCATTATTTCCTGGTGGCCCCTAATCAGTAACAAACAGTAATAATTAATTATTGTATTTAACATATTAGAACAATTGAAAAAATTATCTTAGGTTAATGATAAACTTACCCGAGGACCCTGAGGACCAGGACTCCCTGCAGCACCTTGCTCTCCAGAAGAACCCTAAAATGAAAAAATGAAAGGTGCATTTTCTCAGACAATGTAAATGGTCAATCTAGTCAAGTGAAACAAAATAGCTTTAGGTGTACTACACACAAAGAGAACACTGACAAAAATTCTGTCAACAACATATATATATATGTTGACAGAATCCAATGTGCATCAAAAAGACAAGTCCATTAGTGCATAGTGACAAGCTGAGACACGTATACCCCCTCCTGGCTCATTCACCATTCACCCCAGGAGGGGGTATGCGTGTCTCAGCTTGTCACTATGCACTAATGGACTTGTCTTTTTGATGCACATTGGATTTTTTTCATGCCCTACCATATTAGGGATATTATTGTTCAATTTATGCCTTATATTATGGATACATGTCCACTAAATCTATGTATGGAACCAATTGTGGATTAACTGTTTTTCCATTTATTCAAGAAGATTTCCATGTGACAATTTTTGCTGTGAACTTGTGTATACCCCTGCATTGTCTTATGCTTCAGTGCTTTTTTTATTACCGGATACAATAAATATTGAAAGAATTTTTGGGCAAATTAAGGAGTGCTGGCGTGTGTGTATTCACATTATTGTATGCTATCTATCCTTGAGCCTGGCACCCGCTCTAGAACTACTTTTATTTGAGTGCCTGTCATAACTGCATGAACTTGTAGTTATATCTGGATATATGTTTCTTGCTTGACAGAGCACCAACGCTGGCTGGATTAATTAGGTCCAACCAGCAGTGTACTGTAGGAACTTTGTTCAGTACACAGTTATTAACAATTTCCTTTTTTTCATTAAATATGTCTGAGGATACGCAATTATCTTTGACCGGTATTAAACAATTCAGCACAGAAGAAATAGCACGTATTGTTGTGAACGACACAGAGACTTTAGCTTTTAATGTTGACACTCCGCTGGAGCTATATCAAGATTTGACTAAATTGCACAAGCGTTCAATTGAACTTAAATTGCATTGCCTGACCCTCTCACAACATCATAAAGAAAATTTAATTCCACGAGGATTCAGAATTTTGAATCAACCTACGCTAGGACGACAGGATAAAGTTTTTTGCCAGCAATGGTGTCATATTCTTAACAAATACTCACTGGATCTGCTTGTATTGGTTATTGAGTGGGTCAGGACAGAAAGGGAAGGGATCCTGAAGGAGATTAGAATTAAAAACAACACCAGTTTTCTCAGCAGATGCAGCCACGGACTGGTTGGTAAAACTACAGAATTCCGTGAAACAATTTGAGGTGGACTTATTGGCCTTTAAGAAGTCAAAATACAGAGTGGTTCGGGAGGACTATCAGGAGAACCGGGTTTACCCGTGGGTCTCCAATATTACATATTTTCAGACTAAAGTTGCTAATAGACGCAAACAAGCACCTGCTAATAGGTCTTATACTGATTTGGACACTAACAGCTCTGCGAGTGATTCAGAGGGAGGTCGTAAGGTCAACAAGAGGCGTCCTTTTTCTCGGGAGGTTATCACTACCAGGAGCCGCAAAAAAGACCAACGAGACGGGAAGGCCGCAAACACCAACGTCGGCATATCAGGACTGTCCTACCCCGTAATGAGATAGTCGTATACAACTTGTCTAAACATCCCCTTTCGACCTCAGAAATGTGTGTACTAAATAAGGGACTAAACTTTGTGGAGACCAATCATGTTGACCCTTTTAAAGTTGAGGTGGATCTCTATAAGTTTCAGAGACTGTTGAAACTAAAAGAACACTTTGGGGTCTCTGACAATCTTGATAATGTTACTCCTGTTTTTCGAGTATCTATATGTAATGTGTATCTATATGTAATGTGTGTATATATATATATATATATATATATATATATATATGTAATGTTATCCTTGATAACATCAATATACTTGGTGGCTTGTAATCTAAAATTATTAGGGGACAGGAGTGCATTGTGCAAATATACATACCTTAAAACTCAAACTATGAACAAAGCAAGAGGTGTGATTTTTCATAATAAAATATATAATATTATGGAGTAAAATTTTTATCATATACTAATATAGAGGAAACACAACTGTGAAATAATGTGAATCACATGTTTAAATCAAAGATAGATGCAACTTACACTTTCTCCTCTATCTCCTGATTTTCCAGCAGGACCAGCAGGACCTGGAGCACCAGGATGACCAGGAGCTCCAGGAGCTCCAGGTGAGCCATTTTCACCTCGATCCCCCTATTAAAGTAAGTAACAAATAAATATGCCAATCACAATCTATTAAAGTATTACAATTGAAAATAATACTACTGGATACTTGCCTTAGGACCAGAAGACCCATCACGTCCAGGCAAACCATCAGATCCAGGATTTCCCTGAATGAAAACATGGATTTCAGTTCAACTTGGTGTATGATAATTCATTACTAATTAATATACTTAATTATTTATACATTTACTGCATGTTAAGGATATTTCTATTTGTAACCTTTGGGTGTCAATACTGATGAAAGCATTATGTGTGTACATCTTCTGTATCCTGCAAACTAGATCCTGAAAGCACTATATGTATGCATGTGCACTCACAAAATTAAGGTGTTTATTAAGTCTGGATCCAGTCTAAAGCTGGCCATACACTAAAGCGCTTATCTGCCCAATAATCCAATTATTGGGCGATCGGGCAAATAATTGCTGTTGTTGCTCTGGTGCGATTATTTGATCTTTCAACATGTTTGATTTAAATCGGGAACAAGCTCCCGATATTTTAAGGGAGCCATTCAGCTTGCTTTTTCAAAGCTGCTGCTGTATATCTATGTACAAATCTGCTCAATAGATTTGATGGTATCAAAGCTGTCAGAGCAGCATAGTTCTAGCCCTGCCCTCCCTCTTCTGCTAGGATTATCAGTCCCAGCAGAGGAGGTGCATGGTGCCGATAACGGGACATTTCCCTAACAGGAAATCGTCCCGTTTATTGGCCCACCCCCTGCTGGGACCGATAATCGTCCTAGTGTATGCCCAGCTTAAATGTGGGACAACAGTATACAAATTTACATAAATACATTTTTGTTGGAGCACTACATATAAAACTAGCATATTACATTAAATAAGGTGAAGCTAATAAGTAAAACAAAGAAATCAATGTGAGGTAGCTGTTAAATGACTACCATTTAATATTATGAGTCACTATGGTAGATTCAGGGAGACTTTGTTTTCTATGTTTAAAAGTGCAGAATAATGAAACACCAATGTGAGGAAAATACATAGGAACAAATTTGTTTATAAAGAGCTTTGTGGCAGGATACTTAAATTGGTCTAGAATGTTCTTGGAGACCCAATAAGTGCCATATACATCAGAAGCATGAATGGCAAATTCAAGCATGCAATGCTGTTTGTAAAAGTATTTACCTGGTTCTTTAATTTCTCAGTGATATGTTTATTAATTATGTGATGTGACAAGCTGTGATTCACTTACATCGCGTCCAGCTTCTCCAGGTGAACCATTCAAACCAGAAGGACCTGGTGGACCTTGAAAACCACGGTCACCGGGGCTTCCATTGGAACCGGGTTTACCATCTTCACCCTTAAAAACAACAAATAATATAAATCAGTGCACTAAATTCTTATAAATGACCATAAATTTATTATGCACTAATATAATGAGATTTTAACAAAACTTAAATTGTGCAAAATTAGAAAGAGTAAAAGTCACAAAACAACAAAACAAAAATGAACTCGATATAAATGCTTTAAAAACTATACCTTGGTACCTTGAAGACCTGGATTTCCTGGTCTACCTTGTAAGCCAGGCAATCCAACTATACCACGAGTTCCAGCAGGACCAG
Organism: Limnodynastes dumerilii; assembly: GCA_011038615.1. Taxonomy (NCBI): domain Eukaryota; kingdom Metazoa; phylum Chordata; class Amphibia; order Anura; family Limnodynastidae; genus Limnodynastes; species Limnodynastes dumerilii. Next base: position 35,695 of record WWET01001636.1, read on the forward strand.
AAATACCAATGGGACCAGGAGCACCCTTTGAAAATAAAGTAAAAAGCATTTAATGAATTTTAATTTATATTTAATTATAAACAGGCCCATAAATTAATTATAATGCTTTAATGAAAATTTTATGTCATTTATTTATCACTCATTTGTTGTTAGACTGGGCTCTATTTATAAAGATAATTTTCCTGTAATAATGCCCGTTTTCATGTGAAAACGGGCATTATTGCAGGAATATGAAGATTTTGATATTTACAAACCTTTGCATTGCCATGGAAAACTACAGTTTCCATGGCGATGCATGTCACTAACGCATCACCCCGCTGGCCCGTTCTTTTCAGATCAAAGAAGTGTGTTTTAAATTTAATTTAAACCTACAAAATAATAAACACGTAAAAAAAAACAATAATTGTAGAAAAAAAATAAGAAAAAAAGCTAAATTTACCTGCCCGGGAGACACGTCCGACTCTGAAGATTTCACTGAATGCGCAGTGTTTTTCATATCGGGACTCTGAAATGTTTCCGCAATGCAGTCTCTGTGCATGCGCAGCACTTAATTCATATGACGTATGAATGAAGTGTCCTGCGATGAGCACAGAGAAAATTGCGGGACCTCGCAGGGCAGGTAAGTTTTACTGAATTAAATTAACGAAGCTGCCAAGCTGGCTGCGAGGAGAAGCAAGCCTGGATCAGCTTCAGTCTTTAAAAACGAACTCCTCATAAATAGAGCCCACTATGTTTTAATATACTAATAACACAAAAGCAGACTAGTGCATAGTAAAATATATATAAATCACAGATAAACAGAATTCTTTTGCATTTTATATACTTAAATACAAGAAAACAAATAAAACAAGAGATTCTTTACATGTTGGTAGGTATGCAAATCATAAAGGGATTACTAACCGATTCTCCTCGAGCACCTGGTGCACCTCTTTCTCCTTGTGAACCTGGTTCACCCTTTGGACCGGCAGAACCTGGATTACCAGGGGCACCAGCATTACCAGCTGGACCTGGAGGTCCATTTTTTCCTGTTCCACCAGGTGGGCCTGGAGGACCAGCGTTCCCCTGTAACATAGACAGGTATTAGTTGAAAAGATTGTTCCATAATAAGGAACAAAAATAACATATGTGAATAGTAAAAAAATCTGTGTAATAAATAACAATTTCATTCATAGGTGCTATACTGTGATGTAATTAAATCAATGTTTTCTTATTAAGTGAAGTAAGAAGTATATTAAGGATAGCTTTCTGGGAATATTCAATCATCAGTGTTTCTTTTACAAGATTGTTGCTTACTTTACTATCTACTTATTTTTTAAGTAATTTCTGCATAGCCTGATTCAGAGTAAAGAGCAACAACAAACAAGAAGAAATGTGCACACGGATAAACTATGTTGTAATAAAAGGGGTAAAATGAAAAAAAAATGCAGGAAAATGTTTTTGCATATAGCACCTTGGCAAAACTATGCTTAACCTTACTGGGAGAAGATTAATATGTACAAACCAATTAGCATTGAGATAGCATAAGTCTAAGAACTGTACAGTGTGTAGCATTTCCCATTATATTGCAATCCAAAATGTTCTATAGGCCCTCATATCCACCCAATCTGTCTGTTACTAACTAGTCATGTTATGAACATTTTTACATTGTAAAGCATTATAAAATATGATGATGCCATACTAAAACATGTAAATAAATAAATAAATAAACTAACAAACAAACAAACTGTAACTTGGAGTAAGGAAAAAAAGTTAAAAATTTGTGTGCTATAAGCAAAGGCAAAAGGTAAATGTTTATGTGCACCCCTCCAATTAAATCATAATTTGCAGAGGTGCAGGGTTGTTTCTTTTTATTTAGTTGATCCTAACTCTGAATCAATCCTAAGATGCATTAAAAATAAACAGGAAAAACATTTGAATTTCTCAGCTTACATAACTTCTAGGTTAAAAATACATACAAAATCTGAGCCTCAATGAGCAGTATGGACAAATGTTTTTTTTTAGAAATGTTTCTTTTAATAGTTTTTGAACATGACACGCTCTAATTGAATATATTCAAATAAACAAATTTTTAGACAATTTGTTAGTGCAACCTACTTCATGCCATGAGTTTCAAAAATAACAATATTATCAACAGAAAGTATATTTTCAATAGAGAGTGTCATGTTCAAAAACCATTAAAAGAAACATTTCTGGAAAAATGTTTATTAATTATTAAATGCAATTAATTAGCATTATTGCTTTTTACTAAACAATTTCAAACACTGTACATGGTCCAGACCTCTGCACGCAGGATTCTGGCTTTTTGGTAGACATGCTGCCATAACCCTGCCTTAAATGAAATGGGGAGATCAGCAGACAGCTGAAACCCATCCCACACTGTACAATTTACATGCTCCCCCCCACCTTTGTGGGCGTAGCGGAAGCACAGCCCCTTATTGCAGATTTTCTATCGTATGGAACTAAGTTCCGTATGATAGAAGTTATGTCTGGATCCAGTCCATTGTTCTTAAGTTTCATCTAAATTACAGTTTGGAACAATAATTGCCACTGTTGTGATTTCCAGTAGGAGATGTTAGGTTGTTGAGGAGTAATTGAATAGGTGGACATTCACAAATGTAGAGCATGGGAATCACAATATTATTGAATAAAAAGGGTAATTTTATATGGTACAAATAACATTATTTCATGCATATTGGTTTACTTACATTAGATCCTGGAGGACCAGGTAATCCACGAGCTCCAGGGAAACCAGCAGAACCCTAAAAAACATTCTAATGTATTAGCATATACTGCAAGTAGGATAAGCAATTATGCAGAGTATTTACATTTGATTATTGAATAAGTTTCTGTTGCATCCTTGAGGCATTAATATATCTTACAGAACTATTCTATCCTTAATCAGAGGATACTGATTATATTTAAACATATTATACGGATAGGAATTACATTCCTCTTCTGACTTCTGTCTTGTCATAGTTTCACAGACCTCACAGTAGTTTCTGATCATGGGTAACAATTGTGCTGCCTGTATAGGTATCTTATACTGACTTCTTTCAAGATTTTACAAAACCAACACATGTTAGTTTAGTAGTAATGATTATAAGAAGTATTGTCAGTTATAAAGAAATTATTTAATCAAGAAACAAAAATTATCTATGTAGACTGGAGCAATGGTCAAGAGTGTGGCAACTGCAGGTTAATGCCAAAAAATGCAAAATCATGCACTTGGGGCACAAAAACCCAAAAGCTCAATATAGCATTAATGACACTACATTAGAAACTACTGAGGAGGAAAGGGATCTTGGAGTCATTATTTCATGTGAATTAAAGGTAGCCAAGCAATGTAACAAAGCAATAAGAAAGGCAAGTCAAATACTTGGTTGCATAGGGAGAGAAATTAGTAGCAGAAAGAGAGAAGTAGTGATGCCCCTTCATAGATCGTTCGTGCAACCTCACCTAGAATACTGTGTTCAGTTCTGGAGGCCATTGGCCATATTCACAATTAAAAGTGAGTTAGGTGTGGCCGGATCCACACTTAGCTCACCCGTCCAGCCTCACAACCTGCCCCTGTTTTTAGGAGCCTATTGGCACTTAAGAGCATATTTTCCTTCTTAAGAACGTAAGTATGTTCCCTTGCCGCGCCCTCCCTGGCTGCTTACCATACCTTCCCACACCCACTTTTCCTTAAGGTGGCAGTGGCATGCCTCCTTTTACTTAAATTACTTTAAAGACCACATGTAGTGAATCTACGTATATAACCACTGCGTACATTGCATGGTCTATATATGTACTTAAAAATCTGAACCTAAGAAGCAGCAAATTATTAAGTGTGAATCCGGTCCCATATCTCCAGAAAGACATAAATACATTTAAGACTTTGCAAAGAAGAGCATATAAAATGGTCCATGGCCTGTGTCACAAATCATATAAAGAAAGGCTAGATTAATTAAACATGTATAGCTTGGAGCAGAGAATGGAGATGGGGTACATGATATCAGCTTTCAAATATATCAAGGGTTCTGACCAGCTAGAGGAGGGTGGAATTTTTTAATGGAAGAAGTATAACAGTTCATGTATATAAACTGAAGGGTGGTAGATTCAGAGGAAATGTGCATAAAAATTACTTCAGTGCAAGGGTGATAGATAAGTGGAATAGCCTCCCATCTAAGGTGGTTGAGGCTAACACAGTAGAACAGTTTAAACATACTTGGGATAAATATCAGGATATCCTAAATCTTAAACTAAATTGAGGGTAAATAGGGTAAATAGTTTTAAATAAACAACTGCGCAGACTTCATGGGCCATGTGGCTCTTTTCTGCCGTTGCTATATATGTTTCTATGACTACGACAACATTATTTATATTAATATATAATGTTAATATTAATTATTACTTAAGTTAATTATTAACCAATTAATTAAACTTCTTGGTTTTATTAGATGGTGATCTCAAATCAGCTTTATCTAACAATAAATAACTATTAACACTGTTCTTACAGCAATATTTAAAACTATTATCCAATGACATTGGGCCTGATTCAGACTTAATAAGGTGCTTAAAATAAGAGAGGAAAATCACTCCTGGGCTAAACCATGTTGATTGCAGGGGGAGTCAAGTAAATTGTCATTTTTTGCATGCAGAGATATATCTTTGAATTGCTTATTGTACACATTTACTTTTACACCGTTATTTAGACTTGGGCTAGGAAACACCACCTCTTAACTCGAATACTGTTTGCAACAGATGAAATATGATGCCCCTCCAATCAACATGGTTAAGCCCAGGAGTGATTTCCCTCTTTTATTTTAAGCACCTTCTTAAATCTGAATCAGGCCCATTATTTGTAAGATACTATTATTTCTAAAAAGATACAATATATTTTTCCATTCATATGGGCATGCTATATGCTATAGCTACGCATGTAATTGGACTGCAGTTCAATATTATGGATGAATGTAGATACTCACAAGTGCACCTTGAGGGCCACGCTCTCCTTTTGAGCCTTGAGGACCAGGGTTACCCTGCAAAATATGTGTTATATGTTACATAGGTTATATTCTGCTTAAAAGGATGTATTTATTTTGTTAAATAGATTTTAAAAGTAATTTAATAAAACTCACAGCAGGACCAGGACCACCTGAAGGACCGGTAAGGCCAGGAGCACCAGGCTCTCCTCTTACACCATCACCACCTTTTTCTCCTTTAGGTCCGGGTTCTCCATTTTGACCCTAAATATAAAAATGTATTATGTTAAATTAAGGCTAAACTGTTCATTGGTGTTTTTCATAAGTTTGAATGTACAGAAATTACATGGCATATATAATATATAAAGTATATCTTGTGAAAAAAAATTGACAATACATATTTTAAACATAGGCTTTGCTTTGATGTAGTATAAACAAGTTTGGGAATAAAATTAGTCCTCTTAAGCCAAATTGCTATAAAGTTTATGGAAATTTAAATATCTTGTATGACTTGTACAGGGATTAGGTCTTATTAAAATGATAGAAAATTAATTATATAAATCCAAATAGATGTATACTTTATAATATATAAATACTGTATATCACTCCAATACTATATAGAACTATATGTTGTTGAATGAAACTGTGTTCCACCTTAAAAATAAATAATAATATGATGATGATGATGATGATGATAATAATAATAATAATGTACTTACAGGTGCTCCAGGAAAGCCAGCAGGACCAGGTGGACCACCCTCTCCACGTTCACCCTGTTGTCAGAAATTAAACAACTACATATTATAACAAGTAGAGTAAACATAATGCAGTATAGCATATTTATTGTATCCTACAGATGTGACACAGCAGTTAATTTATCGATACTCAATTTAAAATAAAATATGTATGTTTTATCCAGTGACTGCCATGACCAGAGCTTGTGAATGTTAGTATACTTGCTTTGATTGGCTGTCATGAATGTTGTATTATATATGCACCCACCATTATAGATTATTGCTTTTAATGTCACCCTTCTGTACTTAAACAAACCTTTTATAGATAAATATATTTAATATATCATAAATATACTGTACTGACAAAACATACAATTTTTGCATTACATTTTACATAAACTGTGTAAAATATGTGGCCCTCTGTTATATATTTCAGTCAAAAAATAGATGACTTTTAGTTTTTCTTTCCCTCTCTATTATAATATTTAATATAGCCTCAGTCATGGAGAAATAACTAATAAATGAAATCCTGTTGAATCCTGTGCTATCACGTTTCTTTTCTATAAGAGCTGTTTGTCTGACTCTTCTCCTTTTACTTGTCATGGGGATTTCTAGTTCAGAATTTTAACCCTTATATACAGTCAACAATACTGTACTTGCCTTACTTACTGCAATCCCAGGAGCTCTTTACCCTTGGTGATGACTGCAGCTTTAATATTCTAGTTTCCTGAGCATGACTTGGAAAACGAGCAGAGCAGAGGACTACAAATGCAATCACTGCTGTAGATTCTTAGACAGGTAAGAATTGGTGGCTTACAGTGCTTCATGTGTCAGAATTGTGGAGAAGCTAAATGATTGTGACTACATGTAGCACTGGATAAATTGGTAAAACTAATAAATGGAGCCTAGACTGTAATGGAATTTTTTAAGAACTTTACAATTAAGGATAGGTAGAGTTTTACAAATGGATACTTATATTCAAAGTACTTACAGGTCCACCACGAGCTCCAACAGGACCAGAAGGTCCAGCTGGACCACCTTCACCCTACAAAACAGAATTTATTACTTTTAAATCATACATATACACTGGCCATTAAAACTAATGAAAACAATATGATGTGAATTTAAATATTACCTTTTCACCAGATGGACCAGCAGGACCAGGAGGGCCAATTGGACCAGCAGGACCCTAAATAAATTTTGGGAATAATAAATTAAACTTTACTTCATATAGTTAACATCACAATAATTAAGCACTTGAATTATACCCATAAGAAAGATAGATTAAGCCATGTGTATAATATTATACATATTCCTGAAGCTTACCCTTATTCCATCATTTCCAGGAGATCCATCAGTACCTTTGCCTCCAGGTTCACCCTTAAATATATAATTTTTTCCTCATTATTTCATGAAGCAGAATAATTTATTATTTATCAGTAACATTGTAGGGTAAAAATAACCTAAATACTGACCTTATCACCTTTTGGTCCAGGATTTCCAAATCCTCCTCGTTCTCCAGGCATTCCTTGAATACCAGGTGGTCCCATGGCTCCACTTGGTCCAGGTGGTCCAGCAGGTCCCTATATGACACATCTATGATTATTTAGACTCTATGGGCTTGATCAAAAATGAATAAAGAGAACTAATTTATTTATACAATGTATGTAAACTCTTGTGCATGTCTCCACCATGCCTTGAGGTATGCATGGTGTATGGAAGGTAATCATACAGAAAAAGTGTTCCAAAGTCCTTACATATGATCTACCATCTAAAATGGAGGCTAACATACAGAATATTTTGTCTGTTTCTAATTATAGGAATAGATTATGTATAAAAAAAAAGTGGGCAGTTTGACAAAAAAAAAACAACAATTTTTTCATAGGGGACTATTGAATATTTTATTCAGTTTTCTCTTGTTGTACCTTGCTACCATCTGGACCTGGAGGACCAGGCACACCTCTAGTACCAGGAGTTCCAGGAGTTCCTTGAACGCCTCTCTCACCGGGTATACCATTTTCGCCCTAAAAAAAAGAAGAGATTATAACAGAAATCTATGTATAATTATAATATTTCAAAGACATTTTAATATATTAAAAGAAAATATAATTAAATTGGTTACAAACAATTTACTTAAAATTTTAGAATGCACTTGTGACAAAAGCAAGGATCTGGCTAATGGAGTTTTGTAGTTCTGGCTTCTGACCACCACCAATATTAGACTTTGATTAATGCAGTGCCTCTAAGCTCAGGACGTTTGTCCAATACTAGTACTTACGTTATACAACAGTTCAATGTGGTTTTATACTATATGAATTATGGGCTGTATACAGAGCTCCGGAGTTTACTGATATTTGTTACTGCGCAAGCTCAGTAATTTTGTAACGCTAAGTTTCTTTTTGCAATGTAGATTGCATATACGCGGTCTTATGCGCATATGCGCCCGGAGCTCTGCAAACGGCCCTATATCAGCAATGTTGCAATATATTAAAAATATACAGTATGCCAATGTTGAGATTATTTTAATGTAAACCTATGATATTATTAACATAGTATCTAATACTTAGCAAGTATAAACAGTGCCATTTCTAAACCTAGTAAAAAAATTCTGATGCCCCCCCTAAATAAATAAATAAAAATGTCTGTATCCAGCCATTCAATTCCACCCCTTTGAATGTGTCCCCCTTTTATGTGTCCAGCCTCCAATTCTGCCCATTCTGTGTCCAGCTTCCATTTGTGCTTCTTCTGTGTGTCCAGCGCCTTTATTCCTCCTATTGTTTCCAGCCTCCACTTGTGCCCCTTCAGCATATCCAGCCTCTGTTTGTGCCCTTCTGTGCCCTGCCTCCATTTGTGCCTTTTCTGTGTGTCCAACCTCCATTTGTGCCCCTTCTGTATCCAGCCTCCATTTGTTCCTCCTATTGTATCCAACCTCCATTTGTGCCACTTTTATGTCCATTTTTACCCCTTCTGTGTCCTGCCTCTATTTGTGCCCCTTATGTGTGTCCAATCTCCATTTGTGTTCTTTCTATGTCCAGCCTCCATTTATGCCCCTTCTGTGTCCAGCTTTCATTTGTGCCCCTTCATTTGGGGCCTGCCTGTTTGTCCGGCCTTCATTTGTGCCGCTTCAGCATGTCCAGTCTCCATTTGTGCCCCTTCTCTTTCCAGACTCCATTTGTGCCCCTTCTGTGTCCAGCCTCCATTTGTGCCCCTATTGTGTCCAGCCTTCATTTGTACATTTTCAGCATGTCCATCCTTCATTGTTACCCTATTGTGTCCAGTCTCCATTGTGCCCCTTATATTTTAATGATTACTTACCCTTGCTCTCTTCTGCCTCTTCCTTTGCAGAGCTTTGCTGGAATGATGCTGTGGGAATAAAGGGCTCCTATGGGAGCCCTGCAGGACCAATTCAATTTCCATAAATAAAGGTACCTCATATGTGAGGCAGCATTATTTAGTGAAACGGGTTTGGCCCTACAGGGCTCCCATAGGAGCCCTGTATTCCCAGTAAAGGTTCTGTAAAAAATACTGGCCGCATCATACTGCCAATGTCTGTGTGAACCACAGTCTATGTGACCATGGCCTGGGTTAGGGAAGGGTGACCCAAAGGGGGGCTGCCCTGCTGGATGCCCTTTTTAAGTTACCTTGGGGTGCGCCCCTTGTGGGTCGCCTGCCCCTAAAACTAGCCCTGTGGCTATGTGGCTAGGTAATCCGGATTTGTAGCTACATCAGGGGTTTTTCTGAGTGGGAATTTTTTTATCACATTTAATATACATTTTATATTTATACTTTATACTGTTTTAATGTGTACTTACTGGTGGATTATTGTCAGGTTTACTAGAGTTTAGATTCAATATATTGGAAGTCTTAGGATGTCTCTTTTTAATTCAATAATATTAAAGTCTAAATAAAATAACATTGCTTGTCCTTGTGATATGTAAATGTTATTTTAAATACAATGACACATTTTTATTTGTACAACATACACTATGTTCTGTGTATTGTCGTAAGTATTTGCTGGGAGATGTGAGGTAAGCATAAACGAAGAAGTAAAGTTAAGGTTAGGCAGAAGGTAGGCTATAGAGAGTTGATGTGATGAACATCTGATGCAAGTGGGTGAGGTGCTTGTGTGTTAATAGTACTAAGCAGGAATTTCAGATCTGCTAATATGCATTTCCTTTGGTTACTGTGCTTTTTGTGAGCTGATATCCCAAGTCAGGAGACACAGGCTGTTATAGTCATTATGTTACAGAAGGTCTGAGTCATTTATGAAGAGATGTTACCAAGAACCAAAGATCCAAAGACACTGGGCTGGATCCAGACTTTGTTAAGTGCATGAACTTAGTTACTCAAGGGCTAAACCATGTTGATTTCAGGGGAGTCATATTTCATCTGTTGCAAACAGTATTAGAGATGCGCAGTAGCTATTGTTTATTGAATTACGTCCCTCTATGGAAGACGGACGTAGTTCTGGATCTACCCAATTTTCTCTAAGATGGTCTTTCTTATTTCTTATCAAAGCATATAAACATTCAAGTCTGCTCTTTAGCACTGGGTGCCTGACAGAATGTGACTGTGTTTACATGTGTACACATGCATTTCCACAGATTGCTGTGTTTGCCCCATAGTTCTACAATACATGTTTTGCATATTGCAAACATTTAAGAAAATATTTCAACAACAGTCTAATTATGTCTAATTTTACATTAGTAACCCAGATAGCAATGCTTCAGTTCAATATCATATAATCTAGTATCTGCATGTACATGTTGCCTTCACATCATCACTCATTTATTCAGATAATCTGGGTCACTCATACTCATACTATGCTGGTCTAATTGAGCAAATCTTGATAATTCTACTTAGTGGTTGAAAATCTCTGCATGTGAGTGGTTATGGTGTTTGTATACTATTTTCTGCACAAAAAAGATATTACTATAATTAAATAAATAACATTATAATTGTGTTCCAAAACAAATCTTGTACTTGTAATCTTTCAAATCAGATGATAAATATACTGATTGTTGTAACTGAAGTGTTGAGCATGGCTCTAATAGTTATGCAAACCAATTTTCTTACAACAGAATGTTAATACAGTATGATCAAGAACAAAATGTGATAGATACAGCTTATCACAGAACATCCCTAAATTTGGTATTAAACATTTCAACAACATGTAAAACTTACTTTTCCACCTGTAGTTCCTGGAGGACCAGCTTCACCCTTTGGCCCCTATTTGTAAAATAAATAATGCATTATTATTTTACTTTGCCCATTTATCTGTTTATACATTAACATGTATTAATAATAGTTTATTAATTCTGTTCATGAACATATTCCAAATTACTGAAAAATAATATAAAATGATATATAATATATGACATATATTTTTCTATTGCATTGCTACCAACATTTAAACTAGAAAGTTTGACACATTAAGCCTGCCCCCATTAAACTTTAAATGAAAATTTTTTCTCATATGTCACATCTCTTGGAAGGCCAAAAAGTGGCCCAAATTCCCCAAAGTGCCATATTCACACCCATCCCCTGTTTTTAGGTACCTTATGGCACTTAAGAGTGCCATAGGGCTATCTTATCTTACTGTGCGTAGTTTCCTCTGAAACTACCTACGGACAATGCCTCCACCCGCCACCCCCCTGCTGATCTAAATCCCTCCCTCCCACTTCTACTTAAACACTCCCATTAGGCCGCCTCTTTCTAACTTAACTACTCTGCACAGAGACAATCTATGTGTCTAACTGGTACAAAGATTGCGTAAATGACCTATTATGAATGCGTAGTAGGTAATTTTGCAAATCTACGCACCTAAGAAGCCAGACCTTCTTAGGTGTGAATACGGCACTAAGGTATTAATTAGACTAGTAACTCTTGATTCATATCCCAACATTTAGTTTGAATGCTTGATTAGATATGTTAGCTTAGAATATATTGCAACTTACAGCTTCACCAGGTTTTCCATTCTCTCCAGGGGGTCCAGCATTTCCAGGCAAACCCTATATGACATTAATTAATTACATTAATTACATTGCCAAAAGTTGTAAATGGTATACAATATTGACCCTCCCATATCAGAGGGCAATATACAGGGGAGTAGGGAATGGCACACGATATACTGTATATAGTATGTGTCCTTTCCCTATAATATACCCCTGTGCTTTATATAGTGTGCCCTGTCCATAAATGTGTAATGTAAGAGGACATGAAGGGGGATTTGTAATGGAGGGGGAGTAGGTGAGAGATATGTGTAAAGTAAACGTGACAGGGAGGGAGATGT
>WWET01001636.1:64732-75936 GCA_011038615.1 Limnodynastes dumerilii
CAATGGGCCTGATCCAGAGCTACGGCCGCCGTCGCTAGTACAGCGGCCGTAAGCGTAATGCGCATGCTCCGGGCAGATGTTGCCCGGCGTCACTAGTCCATAGTAGCGCCGTAGGGACGCTGGAGGTGTCGTCCTCCAGCGTCCCTACGCTCACGTTACTGCTGGTGGGCGGGGGGAGGTAAGTAAATGAGGGTGGGGGGGCGTGCTAAGCGGCCATACGCTTCTGTGTTTATTATTATAATCAGTCTTATCATTTTTCTTATAATTAGTTTATAATTAGACTGTTTAATGATTGTTAAGTGTATAGGGATGTGTTAGACTTAGGTACTCTATAGAAGTTTTTATTAAATGAAATTTTCCTCCATCAATCACTTTCTACCAGTCCTGAGCTGGTGACAAATTTTATTAAAAAGCACAGGGAAACATGGCTTCTACTGTTCTTGCCACTGCATTAAAATGCCCACGTTCTTATTTATTTATGGAACACCTTGTTCTACTAGATCTGAGCACACAAAAGTAAACCAGATGGATAAACTACTTTGGGTCTCCTACTACTTTGCACGTGTCAGATGTTCCGCCATGTAACTCTGAACATATGTACCAGCCTAGTATCAACAGCGTAACTACAAACAAACTGGCGTGACAGCCATACGACACCCGTAATTACACTTCAGAGGCGGGGTGAGGCATTTAAATCATACAAAATGGGCATGATTAGACACTTACGTATGTGAAGCCTTTACATACATCAGTAGTTACGCTTTACGTTAAGGTAGGGTTTGGGAAGCGTAAAATTGCCAAAGTACTTACGATCGAGGGGAGTGCCTAGGGGGGTGCATAGAAAATATGCTTGCGTAAACACGCTACGTGTTGAAACGTAAAGGGAACATAGGTCTGGATCTGGGCCACAGTGCTTAAATGCACAGTGCTTGTATCTAAAAAAAGGTGGATCAGCTCATAAAATTCACATATATATAATTATAAAAAAACACTTTTTGAAATATTTTTGTTGTTGATGATAGCTTCACTTTTTTCTACTGTAACTGTTGACAAAATATTTAATTTTTTCATAAAAAAAATTCTATGGAAACATTTTTTTTTTTAAGTAGTTCAGAAGGGTTACACTAACTCTAAACCTGTATCAATATATTGTTATATTTAGTGATTTTAGTAAGTTTGTTGATAACTTTTAGTAACTGCAGCCATAATGTATGATTACTCTAAAGGAAGGACAAGGTAAGAGATGGCAAGAAGACCAAAGCATGTTCTCAATGAAGACAAGCCACATAGTTACAACTATGATATATGAAAAGCTTTGAATTATTTATCTAATAATTATTACTTTATACTGCTATACAGTTTTATTATAGGATAGATGATAAATATAATTTTCTAGTTTTCAAAATAATGAAATCAACAGCATACCTTTAGACCGGGACCACCAGGGAATCCTGCATTGCCTGGAGGGCCTGGAGGACCCTACAAATCAAATCAATCCATTATATTACAAACAAAATCTATAGACACTGTAATTAGTTACAAATGATTATGTGCAAATACTATGTAAATACTATGTAAATTTAAATTATATGTAATATGAAATTAGGATTAAAGACAAAGAGAAATAATACAATAGTGTCCTTACAGGTTGCCCAGAGGAACCAGGTGCTCCATCGTTACCACGGGCACCCTGAAACAGATATCAAAATTTAATTAGACATATATTAATCTAACTAATTTAATTTCTGCAAAAGAGAATACAAGGCTCAAAAGTGTATACTATTACTTTGTGTACTGCAAGATAAAGGAGTCTATTTACAAACTCATGTCATAATGTTTATTTTCATGTGAAAATTGGCATTATTGCATGAAAATGAAGATTTTTATATTTACAAACAATGGAAAATAGCAGTTTCCATGGCGTTCCATTTAAATATTGGTGCTCTCTGCTGGCCCGTTATTTTCAGAGTGGGCCGGCGGTTCCTAATATTTATGAAATAACAGAGCAGAGTTTTACACTCTGCTCTCGGTGTAAAACTAACATCTCAGGATGGCGCTAGTGCGTTTATCCCAGCAATCTCCCCATATTCCCCCCTTTTACTCCCCCTAATAGCTGTTATCGATATGAAGACGCTGCGCATGCACAGTGTTTTTCACACAGGGACTTGAAATTTTTTAATTCCTGCATAGGAGTCTCTGCGCATGTCCTGTTATGAGCCCAGAGATCGTCGCCGGACCTCGCAGGGCAGGTAAGTTTTAGTAAATTTAATGAACGAAGCTGCCAGGCTCACTGCATTAAAAAATGAAGCTATATGTAAATAGAGCCCAAAATCTACACTGTAAAATTTACTTTTCACTTTTGCAACTATATGAATTTTACAAATGAGTGTCAGTATTTTTCAGCAGTGCAACTCACTAGCATTCCTACAAGAAAGGAGAGTGCTGTTAGTGGATAATGGGATTGAAATTTAAAAAAGATGCTTAATTAGTAAATTGTATATGTGGTTCCCATAAGGCAAATAAGCAATACATTTAAGGGGTCATGTTCACAATCTTTACAACCAACAAGCACTTAAGCAACATAAAGTTTATATAAAATATTGTTCTTGCATGCAAAATAATTAAAATTAATTAGCAACCCTTATACCCCTTTCACATCACCACCAAATACTTGGGTTTCAAAAACCTGGGTACTTGGTGGTGATGTGAAATGTCCCCTTTCTGTAGACCCAGGTCTAATGACCTGGCATTGAGACCCGGGAAAAAAAGAAGGGTTTTTCCCAGGTCTCACACGGGTAAGGTGTCAGTGTGCATTGTCCCATGCTGTTTTTCAACACATGTCCTTTACAAAGACACCTGAATGGACAAATTTCTTTCCTATTGCTATAGCAATAGTAAATAAATCTGTAGCTGGGAGCCGCGCACAGGGAAAGGAGAAAGGCAGCATTTTGTAGTACTTGTAGGTCGGCAGGGGCAAGATCAGAAAGGAGACCTATAAGTACTACAAAATGCCATTTGTCTCCTATCAGGTCCACTTTATTAAAAGTTTGTAGATTGCTAAAAAAGTTAAGTCCCCTCCATTTTTTTCAGCCAATAAGAGCTCCTCTTTTGCTGATTGACAGGGCAGACACAGAAAATTCATGGCACATGTGAAAGGGTCAGACCTGGGAATTTCCCGGGAGGACTTATAATGCTATAATGTTACATGAGCAAAAACGTGTGTTTGTATGTTACAGAACCATATGAATATTTTATTTATTCATAGTTTTTTTCCCCATTTATCCAAGGAAGTTTGGACATGTGTACATCACTTTGGTAAATTAATAACTTAAAAGGGTGTTAAACTAACAAAAGAATTTAGGATAGTTGAAATACAGGTAACTTACAGCAACACCAGGATTTCCAGAACGACCTCTCTCACCAGGTTGTCCTCTTGGACCCTAAACAGAAAAATTATATCATTTTAACAAAAGGCATAAAAGACAAAAATTAATGTCTTATTTTCCGCACTATTACTAAAGAAATGAAATAAATATATTAAGCGTATTGGCCCTGATTCACACTTAAGAAGCTTGTGCTTCTTAACAGCGTATTTTAACAAAATGACCTACCACGCATGCGGGGGAGGGGGGGGGGTGAAGAGTTGCAATGTCCATATGGACATTGCACGGTTAGATAAGGTAGCCCTATGACACTTCTAAGTGCCATAAGATACCTAAAAAAGAGGGGCGGGTTAGGGGCTGAAAAAGTGAGTTAGGTGCAGATCTGTCCACACCTAATTCACTCTCTTTTTTTTCACTCAATAATGCAATATCAATAGCTTTTAATGCATTAATAACCATAATTTTAATACATTTAATGATAATTTATTATAACAGTAAATATACCATAATAATTTAGTAATTGCTCTACTGTTGAATCTATAGGTGATTATTGTGCACGTCTGAATTTTCATAAACATTGTTATAATTTGCAACAAAAAATTTTACATTTTCGTTAAAAAAAATTTTTAATCAAGCATTTTACTATTTTAGATAGATAAAGTATAGATAAGGTTATAGATAACAGTAACCCATATTTTTGTAGTTCCAAACTAAGTACATTTATGTTAATAAGCAAAGGCCATAATTGATTACCGCTGCACCCGGTAAACCGTTGTCACCAGGAGCGCCAGGTTCTCCCTAAAATAGAAAATATAGAGTACATATTTGTACATTAGGATACATTAACCAGCAAAATTACTATATATTTATTATTATTATTATTATTATTATTATTATTATAAAAAATTACCTTAATTCCAGGAGTGCCGTTATCTCCCTTTGCACCATCTCGTCCATCAATACCCTACAGAAGAAAATATCATTATTATTTGCTGCACATTAATATTTCAAATTATTATTGTAATACTAATTATTTTAAACAGTTTAGATAAATGGTTTCCATCAATTTATACGAAAAGCTACGTAAGTAGCGTACAATAATTACTATGCATGCCCAGTAACTTCAATTGGTTAGTTACGGACGGACGGGCACAGAAGATGGACGTCTGAATACAAGCCTTTATGTCTACCCTCCATCACACATGGAAACATACATAGTAGTAGTCTATGGCCCCCACACCTTTTTAGGGGCCTCGCAACAATTGATCAAAATAATAATGATTTGATCTTGAAAGAAAATCACAATCGTGCTTTCCTATATTGTTTACAAAATATAGAAAAAAATTATCAAATCAAAGAAAAAAAAGCTTTCTAAAGACTCTATAGAGAATATGCTGTATGAATGTAATGTACCCATCCAGAGGCAGAACTAGCGAGTCGTGGACCCAGGTGCAAAATATATGCTTTGGCCCTGATGATATCCCAGGTAACCCGGTGGGGAGCTTTGGCATAGCGATCATGACAGCTGTGGGCCCTTGTATTAGCATGGGCCCTGGTGCCATTTCACCTGTAGCACCAATGGTAGTTCTGCCCCTGTACCCATAAACATCTTAAAGTACATAAATCATAGACATTAAAAGCTCATCTTCTGTCAGCTGTCTGTTTTAAAAAAAAATTGGTGCAAGTGCAACCTAGGAACGTGTAATGTACAGTAGAGATGGTCATCTAGTGTTACCAGGGCGTGGCAAGGGGGGCCTGAGATTTCGACTGCCTAGGGAACTCCACAGGATTTAATCCAGCACTGCGTATAGGCTATGCTTACACAACATGATGTAGTAGAATAAACAATAACCATGTCACATATATACCAGCATAATGTCATTATACACAATTCAAATAGAGGAATTTTTTCAACAGACACATATGTGACATGGCAGGTTTATGCATTGTAGATGTAGGTTGTCAGTGTGTGCAATGACACCGTAGCAAAGACCAAGGACCGGATTCAGACCGCTGATCTGCAGCAGTGTGGGAGACCCCACAGTCCATTTTCCACTGAAATGGGTTTGGACAGAACAAAGTTTCGTCCGATTGTTTATATGCTAGACATACGCCAGTGAAGCTCCAGTGGGCATAAGTGAACTGACGTAATAACATAGCAAATTATGTGTGTCTGGATCTTTAATAAAACATGCATATGATGTTGGAAATAAGGAAGAATTTTTTTTTTATTACAGTAAAACACAGCTATTAATATGTTTAGGTACAGATAGATAAATAGAAGATAGATAGATAGATAGATAGATAGATAGATAGATAGATAGATAGATTAGATAGATAGATAGATAGATAGATAGATAGATAGATAGATAGATAGATCTGCCCCAGTGTGTATCCAGCTTTTTCCCATTTCAATGACCTTTCACTTTAGGCAGTATATATACAGTAAAGGTGTTCCCTGGGCATTTAATGATAATGGACAAGATCCTGGGCTATGGACACTGTGCGCGCATAACTCCACTGACAGCTATGATGTGCACATGCGCTTTTGCCGCCCTCCACCCGTTAGTTACATACGCTAGCCGGTATGTTAAAGGAGCCAGCCAGTGTTTTACGTATGCCATATCTCCGCCATATAGGCTGAGATAGGCATTTAAATTAGAAAGTTGGGCAGGGGAAGGCCCATTACGACAAGGTCTGCGGAAGTAAGACGTAAGTCGTAATGTTTAAGGTAGCAATCATGTAAGTATCCAGATTTTACTACCTTGAGCAGGGAGTGCATTGGCGTGCACTCCCTGCTACGCTGTAGTAACTAAAGACCATGCACATCTGTAAGCTGTACGTTGGTCTGGATTCAGCACAAAGAGAGTTAAACAGTGGCAGTGTGATGATAGAATAATAATAGAATAATACATAATAAAGAACAGGCCAGGGTATTACAGGAATTGATCTTAAAGTTAGATTTGTCAGAAAATAATGTAGATTTGACTAAAAAGAAATTTGATCAATAATGCAGCATATTCTCTAAAGGATTAATTAATTTATAGTAGTTAACATCATTGGCCAAAGGTGGCCCATGGCATAGGCGTTATAGACGGCTGCCTAGGGCCCTGTGGGTCAGAGGGCCATTGGAGGCCCGCGCCTACTCTGACCCGTCACCCACCACTGGCCGCCAGGCTTACAAAACGTTTACTAAAGGCCCCGCGGAGGCTATGGCAGCCAGTACATTGCCGCCGAGGATGATAAATCCGGTGATGATCCGGCAATCAGCTAGGCAATCAATTGTCATGTGACTCTTCCTCACCTGTACTGTCTTTCAAGCTCTTTGCCCCGCCCCCGACATCACGACGGCTGTGCCTGTGCGCGGCTGCCTAATTGGATTCCAGACGGCAACGCACGCTATTGTGTGAAGAATAGGGTGCGCCCGCCGTGGAGGAATCATTCTTCATTGGTGGCTGCCTGCCTGGGGAGCAGTGAGGACCGTGAGAACACGAAAGTAAGAAACTGATGGAATTGTGTTTGTGCAAATTAGTTGTTCTGTGGCAGTGGCTGGGCAATGTGAGCAGACTGAGCAGCACTGGAGAAATTGGTTGGGGGGCTGGGACTGCCGCACACACTAAGACTGAGTGACAGAACTGAAGAAGGGGGCAGGAGAAAAATATTAGAGGGGGCAATGATGGCCCTAGGCAGATAAACAGTATGGGCACTAATAAAAAGAGGCATAATGATGGGCACACAATGAGGGGCATAACACATTATGGGCACAATAAGAAGGGGAATAAAGATGATGGGCACACAATGTGGAACACATACATTTTGTTGTGATTTTTGATATTGTACACTGTGTAAACTTAAAATTATTTTATTTTAATGTGATATTGTTTGATGGGCCCCCCTTCAAAATTTTCGCTTAGGGCCCCACAAAACCGCCGCTCCTGGGTTTGGCTGCAACAGTGCTTAAGGAGGGGGGCCCAAAGGCTACCACTCAACCATATACCATCTAGGAGTAACACCTTAACAGAAATGCTACTTCAAGCACATAATATATATCTGGTTTATGTGTTTTATTAAGTTTTATATATGGCACCATCATATTGCATAGTGCTTTAATATTTTAACAATTATAACATGACTAGCTAGTATCAAACAGACTGGTAGTAACTTATATTGGAGTGGGAAATACCTCTAAAGTTAGTTGACTCTTAGTCTGACTATAACATATATAAAGAAAGTGTGAAATTCTGTTATCCCACCCTGTCAGGTTAAGTCAGCTGTTTTTAATTTCAGCAGTAGTGAATGATAGAAATCTACTAGTAGATAAATGGGTTAAGCTACTATCCTTTTATACTAAAGTCAGCACAACGTACCAAAGCATATCTCACACCACATCAGCCTGATCACAGTAACCTTATTATAGTTTAAAATCTTATTCTACAAATGTTTCATCTGCATGTGGTATGACTGCTTCAGTGGCATTTAATGAATGTATTGATAAAACAGAATTACAAGACAGCAAATCTTCCAAACATGTTTGTGTACTTCATAACATTAAATTATACAATTATACAACACTTACTCTATGTCCCTTCATACCAGGAAAACCAGACATTCCAGGTGGTCCTCTGTTTCCCTATAAAACCAAAACCTTGATTATAGCTGCTGTATAAAATGTTATATTTGAAAAGCAATGGTCTAGGATATTTATTAAAGTAGGTAATGATCACAGATTTTTTGACTAATTACCATTATAAAGAGTAAGACAATCACAACAATTGCATGCAAACGATTAGTGTCTGTTTCTCCCCCATTCATTTTCATCTCTACATATTTTACACATTCATTTGCATTTTGTATAAAACCCTCACACTGTCATTTGTTTCCATTTAAAAGTAATGCTATGCTGCTGTACTATACTTACAGGAGCACCAGCTACGCCACGTTCTCCAGGTCTGCCAGGACGACCAGGTTCTCCCTAAAAGAGCAAGTTTAAGTATTGATAATGGAATGACCACTTCCCTCTCAAAGGCAATGATTGCAATATTCATTTATTGCAATGATGACACCTACATTGTTGTTTTCACTGTGTGCATACTTGATATCTTTGATTTTAAGGAAATCTTTTTGTCACCTGTAACTATGCCATTTTAAGATTAACTAACAATATATTTTGCTCTTTACATTTTTGGAAATGTAACCACATATTGGTGTTATCATACTAGTATTTTTTTTTTATAAAATATATATATTATTTTTCTATTCAGCAACATACTTAAAAATATTGAAATCTTGCAGGAGGATTGACTTATAGATACATCGGCTTTTTGCTCAGAAGCAAGTTATATAACTTTTTGAATAGCATTCCATTTAAAAGCATCTTATGTCTAACAAGAAAATTATTACTTTAGATAGGTAACAAAATGCAAACCCTTAAAAAAATATACAAGTTTACTCAAATATATTGCCACAATCCAGTGCTATGAATGAACATGTCTTCTAACTATCACTCAGGTAGATCACAGCTATTCTAATCAGGACAGAGTGGCAGAGATCTGACATAGGTGTTGTTCTGCTAGAATTTTGTCAATAGGGATGTGAAATACGCTTGGAGCTCTATTTACTAATAAAAGCCATGCTTATGATTACTCACTACAAGCCTGGTAATGAAGAGTTCCATATTTACAATAACTCACCAATAGATCGATGTCCCGTAATGAACTGCGAGACATCTGTTAGTGTCATTGTACCTCCTAGTTAAAGATCTGTAGCTTTTCTTCAAGTATAGTCATTCTACAGTCCTGTGCTGGTACCTTTATATTAACTATACTAAATAAAATCTATATATTTTTTTATTTTGCTTACTTATTTATTTTTCTAATTGGCCACTGAACCACCAATATACAGACAAAAAATGAATCTGCAACTAATCACCGAATGTGAAGGTATACAATGTCTGTATTGCTTAACAAACACGTTCATTAAAGTTCTAGCCCTAATGTTATAATTTCATTGCTCTTTGGAGTTTGAGTGGTAAATTTTTAAAGGTCTATGATTTTGGACAGCTGTCCGTTTATTCTGTGCATGCTCAAAATG
The DNA here is from genome assembly GCA_011038615.1 of Limnodynastes dumerilii. NCBI lineage: Eukaryota > Metazoa > Chordata > Amphibia > Anura > Limnodynastidae > Limnodynastes > Limnodynastes dumerilii. Next base: position 74,206 of record WWET01001636.1, read on the forward strand.
AGGTATTACAGCAGATCTGAATGCACAGATTCTGCTTACTGATAGTACTTGCCTTTCCGATGGTAGTGCATCACAAGTTTAATTATAAACAGTGTGCAAGGGAAAGCATGGTAATTTTACAGTAAGTGCTTGTCTAATTCCTTACATACAACCCTCACACAGAGGGGTTTCTGTGTGGAACACTTAAGGTTGGGTGCAGTCCTTGTAACTGTTTTCGGCATGGAGGAGATTAGGGGAGAGTGTACTGATCTCTTTAGTGTGGAACATAGGATAGCAATGTCCATACATTCATATCCGCAAGGATGCAGGCTTGGATCCATTCCTTTGTGTCAATGTAGAAAACCTTATTCAGACAAGTTAAATCACAAGGTTTTTTTTTTGTCTATGGGACTTCAAAGAAATTTCATATGTATATAAATATTTACGTTATCTACTTTTTAAATTCTTTAGGTAAATAGAGTTAAAGCCAGATTTTCTAACCTGCAGAAAAGGAAAAGTGCAGAAGCTACCTAGAGCAACCAATCAGATTCTAGCTCTCACTTTTCTATTGCATACTGGAGAATGTCATTTACAATCTGATTGGTTGCTATGGGCAACATCTCCATTTTTCTTTTTTCCCAGAGTTCCAACCCTAAAATAAAGTAAACTTATTAGGTTGTTTAACTGATGAGCATAAATAAATCACAGAACTGTGAATCACAGCAACCAATCAAATTTAATCTATGAATATGAAACTGATTTATTATGAAAAATCATGTTTAGTTATCCAAGAGTTAGCACATTTATACCCTTTATTCCTTTATACCTTACTGAGCCTGTACACTAAGCCTATACTCTGTCTCAGTATATAAACTGTATTCTTCTGACACAGATTATGTGCAAGGCAATGCTGCCACCTGCTGGTTTAGATATCAATGACAATAGGATAATTTAATTAAATAGGTATTTTAAAATGGTTAATTTACATAAATATTTTATGTATTAGGTTTCTACAACTTTTATATAATGTTATGTATCATTATTTCTAAAATAATTGCAAAAATGATTTAATATAAAATGAGAATGTAACCATGCATACAAGATGAGATTAAATAAAATATATAGTTTACCTGTGGTTGATCTGTTTAATAAATATGCAAATTACTTCATTTACATTTAGTAAATTTGTTATTTGTTACATTTTGTAAACAGGTATAGGCCATTACATTAATTTACTTACATCTTTTCCAGGCAAACCGACAGGGCCAAGTGGTCCTGATGGACCAGGAGAGCCCTACAATAAAGACATAATCAAGAAGCAATTAATACAATATAGTAAACTGAAAAAGTTTCATATATTTCAATTCTTAAATTAAAAAAAGTACAGAAACCATGGATTTAACATTTATCTTAACCAATATGTCCCTTTGTTGGATTTTATGCTCCTCATCCAGACTTAAAAGCACTTTCAGCACAATAGATTTGCTATAGTCTGCACACAAGAGACTAGTGCACTCTCATAGTAATATAGGGCCGGATTCAGAGTTACGAGCATGTGCGATGCGGAATCGCACATGCTTATTTGACTACGGGCTATTCAAGGATGCACATCCATGCATCCTATAGCCCACTCTGAATAGGCACATCCGACTTGTTAAAAAGTAGTTGGAGACTTAGTGGCTCCGACTTTTTTTTTTTAAAGTAAAAAAAAAAAAAAATTCCCTCCCCGGCCGCCCCCCCGCCCGAGCCCAC
>WWET01001636.1:124244-151924 GCA_011038615.1 Limnodynastes dumerilii
GTGTATAATTCATAAGCAGATACTCCAATAATTAATTATAACAATACAGATTTGTGTAATATGGACAGCCCTAAGTTTGGGAGGTATACACAGGAATGTGTATATAGATAGTGTTAATGCATTCAAAGTCCTACCCACAAAAACCCACAAATCTTACCTTATGATCCTGGCTGTGGAAAAGAAGAAGAAGGTCTCTGCATCTGGCACCCGGGGAGGTCACATGACACCCTGTGAGAGAAACATTCTCTCAGTGTGAATGAGTCATCGCTAGAGCCGAAGACTTCCGTCTCTCTCTCTGTATGCAGCGATGACTCATAATGCTTCACTGACAGCCTTTCAGTGTCTGAGCAATGGATCCCGGAAGAAAAAAAACACAACTGCAGAAAGTCCCATGCAGTATCCATACGCATGGGACAAAGAGTAAAGTGTGCCAGTGATAACGCGATCACGGACTGTGCTTAAGAGGAAGACATCAATCACTGACATCCATCCTCTTTCACTGCACTTTGTTGGGGCCCTTTGTGTGTGGGGGACCGCCCCGATCGCCCCATGGTTAATCCGGCCCTGCTTGGGATAATGCAATATAAAGCTTTACATAAGTAAACAGCGGTTCTAGGACCTGATTCAGAGTTGCACATCCATGTGAAAATCACACGGATGCGCAGCATTTTTGTGCAACTGCTCATGCAAAAAAAATGCAAGGAAGTCGTATTGCTGGCGGAGTTTAGTGTTTCCGCCGGCATATGAATTTGTGAGGAAAAAGGGGTGTTGCACGATAGATAAATAAGAAATGGGGAGTTTTTTAAATTTAAATACTGCGTGTATGGCAGTCCGGTGGCTGCTTATCAAGCCTTACGCTTACACCATCTCAGGGATGGTGTAAGTGTAGGCGCAGCTCACCAGAGCCGAACAAAAAAGTAAGTTATTTTTTTTAAAAAAAGGAGTTTTAGTAAAAAATGAATGCTTTCCCCCGCCAACTGTCATTAGCGCCAGGATGTTCTTGCGTGCAGAACATAGTTTGCATCGTCTATAAAGGTTTTTTTTTTGCCAAGGCCACAACTCCCGGATTAAAAGTTTACAAGACTGGACCCTCATCAGAGCAGGTTTTTTATTAATTTTTGGGCCATTTTATGAGCATTTTTGTTCATTTTATTTGAGGACACTACGATTATGGACAATATGGGGACAATTACATTGGGCACTTTTTTTTATATTTTTGAGGGTCACATGTGGCCATTTTTAATCTTTTTAGTATCTGGTTACTGTATTTTTTTTAATTTTTTTAAGGGACAGGGACCTTGGACTTATATTATTTCTTTATTTTATTTGTGGGCACATGTGGGCATGTTTAATCATTGTATTATGTTGGCACAGTATTTTTGTTTTAGGAAGGGCACAGGGAAGGGCACAGGGATCTTTTTTGGGGGGGGCACATGTGGACATTTTGTATGTATGCGGGCAGAGTATTTTTTTTTTTTAGTTTTAAGGAATGGACATGGCACGCTATTTGTCGCAGCATGCCCTGGATAGCAGGGCATGCTGCCGATAGTAGTTCTACTAGCGCAAGCATGCCTTGTCATTCAATGGTATGCTTGCGCTTGTAGTTCTACTTGCGGCAGCTTGCCCTGTCGGGCCATACTTTATTTATTCATTTACATAGGTGGCTGCGGCGGGCATTGGGGGAAGGGGTTAATTTTTGACTATGTTTAAAAAAAAAACAAAAACAAAAAAAAAGAAGCCATGTGGTCAGAGCAATTAATAATAATATGCATTACCTGAAACCTTTCTGTTAACTAAACCTTTGCTTGTGTTTAATAAGTGTTAAATAGATGCTTATTTGCTTGTTGGGTATTGATAGGAATTCTTGGGCTAATAGTTTCAGTTGAAACTAAAGGCCTAAATGGGTCTTGGAGGTCTTTAGGATTAGATTATGTATTGAGAGTATATTTGAGATCTCAATAAAGGCTTAACTTGTATATCAAGTAACTGGATAACCTTGTTGAAGAAATAATCAAAGAGACATAGTTTAAAATGAATAAAAATAATCTAGTATAACGCCACCTCTTTGGACATAAATCACTGAGTGCGGTCTTTAAAGACAGCAACTACGCTATCTACGTACCGATCTGCTACGTAGATATTATAAATTACCTACTACGCATGTGCAGTTGGTCATTTCGGGCAAATACACACTTAAGAAGCAGAAGCTTCTTAGGTGTGAATCAAGCCCTAAGAGAGGAAAGTTACTCCTGGGCTAAACCATATTGTGTGGAGTGGAGTCATATTTCATCTGTTGCAAACAGTATTAGAGAAGTGATGTTTCCTAGCCTAAGTGTAAAAGTAACAGTGTAAAAGTAAAACTAGTCAGTATCTGTGTGCAGTACGCAATTTAAAGATATATCCCTGCATGCAAAGAATACAATTAACTTGACTCCCTCTGCACTCAGTATTGTTTAGCCCAGGAGTAACTTACCTATCTTAATTTCAAGCTCCTTCATAAGTCTGGATCTAGCCCATACTGTGTAACTGTTGAGGCATCTAGATATTTGTAACCTCTTCGAGTGCTGTGAACCTCTCACCATCATCGGCTAGTGGGTATCTTGCTTTAGCTGCTTCATAGAATGCAAGGCAATTTATTTAACTGAAAGTATGCTACACTTCAAATAACTGAGGACTTGCAATTGAATCCATTAAAAGTCTCTGTGCATACCACTCGCAGTCACTTGGGTAAACTGTATGGATTCTCCCAATTGTGTTTTTCATATTTTAGCATCAGCTGCCACTTCTATAGCCACATATTCCCTGAAATATCAATTCTGAAGTGCAGGCAGATAGATATATGTGATTTGGCCTGCATGTTGAATTCAAGAAGTCACCAGAACACCTCCGATGTGCACATGTCTTGATAAATTTCGATTTCATCATAGATTGCCTCACTGTAATTCTTCAGTGCTATTTTAACCTTGGTCGCATTACATACTTTGAAAATATATTTAGGTAGATACTTTACCGCTAACACAGATGAACAGAGTTCAACGTTAATATTAGCAAAATATTTCTTGGTGAGGTATGGGTTAAAGGGTCCAAAAATTGTCTAAATCAATGACAGTTGCTAATTTAGTGGGTCTTATTGGGGTAAATCCAGAAGTACATACGCAAGCGATTTTATGCAAGTCGCTGATGTAAAATTGCCCACTAGTATTTACTACGCATGCGCGCGCCAGATGTTACACCATGTAACACTGAACGTATGTACCAGCCTACTATCAGCAGCATAACTACTAACAAAGGGGCGTGCCAGACATATGACACCCGTAATTATGCTTCGGAGGCTGGGGGAGGCATTTAAATCCAACAGTCTGGGTGTGCTTAGGCGGGTATAAACGTGCTGCCTGTATGTACGTCAGTAGTTACACTGTGTAAAGTTAAGGCAGGGTTTGGTAAGCGTAAAATGGCAAAAGTACGTATGGGCGAGGGGAATGCCTTATGGGGGTGCATAGTAAATACGCTACGTCTAAAAACTTAATGGAAACGTAGCTCTGGATCTGGCCCATTGTCTCTATGCCTGTATTGTGGATAGCCTGCTATAATTTCTTTTGTGATCTCCAAAAAGTTTTTTAGAATAATCTTTGGTTACATTTCTTGTATTCATCCATGCATAGAGCTGTTCTAGATTACCACCATTTTCGATGGACTATAAATATTGATGCAATAGTATATAATTCTGGGTTGGCATGTAGCTGTGCATTTTTGAAATTCAATTACAAATAAATTGTATTTAACAATGCCAAAAATTCCTTCTTTGATTATATCACGTAGTAAAGATATTAGCCTGGCATGGAAAACTCTGACAACTAAGCCAGGATGCATATTTTATTGTTGGAAGGGTTGCAGCTGTGATAGAATCTCTGGCCATTTTGGATTTCAGTGAATGCTATGAACAGAATGTTTGTTTCAGATTAATGCCATTGCATCCTGATAGTGTTACATCATGGTAAAGATGGTAAAATTACAATATGGCCTGGTCTAACATTAATGTTGTGCAGCATTCCCATGAACTTATCCATAAAGACCAGCACAAGTATCCACGTGGTGCTGTTTTTGGCTTTGGCTTGCAAAATTTAGACGTTCTCTCGTTACACAACAGTATTAATCCACTACAATGGCTTTTAGAATGTGTCATAGTTTTGTAACATCCTTCTTCACCATGAGAAATAATAATGAGTAAATAAGGAGGTTGCACATTGGGTGAAGAGTTTAAATATAGACTGTTTCCTTGCAAAGTTTTAGAATAAATCATCAGTACACATGATGAAGGAGGTTCCTAATCAACAATCATAAAAATAGCAGCTTCTTCATTTATGTCTTGTCACAGAATATCACTGTAAATCTTTGGTCATCTTCCTTCTCTGTTTTGACTCTGTACATCATCACTAGGCTCTGTGCAAGAGGATTCACTTGATGCAACATATTGTTAAAATCTTTCATCAATGTTATATTACAGTTTTGATTTCTAGCATATGGTGCTCACTTTCCTGTCAGGGTTCGAGGGTTTAAAGTTAGGCATAACTTGGCATGGCCTCAGTAGAATTTTAATATTAAGAGATTTTCGGCAGCATGAATTTTAAAGATATATGGTCTGTGGCCAGATAATTCAGAAATATTAGCTTTCAAAGATGCAAATACAAATGAAGAGTTGTAGCTGATGAGATCATGAGTTCATAGTTTGAGAGTATTTGTCATTAACAGTTCTGCTAAATATGGTGGAACAATCACATTGGGCAATAAATCCTTTCCATTCTGTCAACAGTCTGAAAAATGGATGTTAATTTCCTCTACCAAAAAGTACCACAGTTTACACATTGCACAGCCATAGGACCCAAAGAGTAGTATGATGGTGAATACATTGGGCCTCATTTCTTGAAGTCGATTTTATGCAGCGATTTTGCATAGATGGACATCGCCGCGCTTTTGCATCAATTTTTTCTCAAAAAGCACCGTACTAAAGTGTGCTTTTGAGTGGCACTTAAAAATCCCCATCGATGTTGATCAATTTTTCTATTGAAAAGCATGGCGATTATCCATGTAAAAATTTCCGTCGCTTGTTGTTGACAAAAAAGAAAATGTCTACCGCATCATGCTTTAACCCTTCTCATGCATGCGCTGATAGTACTATAAGTCACAGCATGATAAGGGTTAAAAGCATGCTGCGGTCCAGACGATGTGTGAAAAAAATAAAAAAAACTGAAAATGCAAAACACAACACACGATATTTACATTATAATACATAATAACATTAACCTGACATTATGTATCCCCCTTACGTGTGAAAACTAAACAGGTGGCCACTCTGTATATTAAAAACCTGTAAGGTGTTTTGTGTGTAAAAAATAAAATAACAATATTTGTGACTCACCGTTCAGCGGTCATCTATCTTGGGATGGCTTGCTAGGTGTTCTGGAAGTGTTGATTAAAGTCCCCTTGACGTCATAGACACTATAAAAGGGGTCCCCTAGTGACCTAGTGGTCAGGAGCCACACACAGGAGGCATTTTTTTTTTTACTTTTTTTTACTTTTTCGATTTTGCTAAAGGCTAAAGTCCCGGGACTTTGCCTTTAGTGAATACGGGCGATATCATAATCACAGACAAATTCGACCTTAGTAAATGAGGCCCATCGTGTCCAATGCTGGTGGCGTATCAGTTGAACTTATTATACATTGGTTGTCATGATAATGGGGCTGATTCAGACTTAAGAAGGAGCTTGAAAATAAGAGATGAAAGTTACTCCTGGGTTAAACCATGTTGATTGCAGGGGAGTCATATTTCATCTGTTGCAAAGAGTATTAGAGTTAAGAGTTGGTGTTTCCTAGCCAAAGTCTAAGTAACAGTGTAAAAGTAAAGCTGATCAGTATCTGTGTGCAGTAAGCAAGTCAAAGATATATCATAGCATTCAAAGAATACAATTTACTTGACTCCTCATGAAATCAACATGGTTTTGCACAGGAGTAACTTTTCTTTCAATCTCTGAATCTGGTCCAATGGGCCTGATCCAGACCTACGCTGGCTGGCGTTAAGACGGCAGCGTAAGATCAGCATACGCCGGGCAGATGTTGCCCAGCATAGCTACGGCAACGCCCGATCCACAATACGCCAGAGTCCGTAGCAGCGCCGTAGTAACGCTGGATGGGGCGTCCCCCAGCGTTACTACGTTCAGGTTAGTGTAGGTGGGTGGGGGGAGCTATTTTAATGAGGGAGGGGTTTGCAGCCAAACGCTCCTGTGCAAACGTATTAGGCCGGCTGAAGTTAGAGTAGCCTTCAGCCGGCATAAGCGAGGGAAAATACGCTTGCACAGGGGAGTGTTGGGGAGAGTGCACGCCGATACGCTGTGCTTTACTAAGCACAGCGCATCGGCGTAGGTCTGGATTAGGCCCAATATTCTTAACTATAAGATCTTTGAACTTCACACGCTGGGGTGTCCTGTAAGGGTTCCACCACGATGATATCCTCAAGGCCGGCCTCTTGGTATGTTTGATACAAACAAAGAAGAAGTGATTAGTAAATAGTCAGTGACTGAAGTCCCTGCAAGACATGTTGATATACAAGTGTACTCATAAAAATGTATACAAATAAAGGCTTGAAATATCTCACTTTGCATGTAATGAGTTTATATAATATATTAGTTTCACCTTTTAAGTTGAATTTCTGAAATAAATGAACTTTTGAATGATATTCTTTTTAAAAAAAAAATATTTTTATTGAATTCACATCGCGTGTATACATAAAAAGCGTACATGTCCAACAAAATGCTGATGGGCAACAAAGGCATGAATAATCACAGAAATACCTGAAGGAAAATACAATCAGCAGTAATCCTTAACGTAGCGTGCACAGACGCCAAAAAGTTGTGTTTTATTCTGTTGACATGTATAACCCACATCATTGAGAGAATATATTAAAAGAAAGCAAAATACTATACTATACTATACTGCGTCCCGTGTCCCAGCCGAACATTCTTCTAGTCAAAACACATTATAGTAGCAGTCATAGACACTAATTACTGCTCCAGCCCTTCCGTACTAAACACATATTAGTGGATTATTGCCCGCCTCTCTCGTGAGGTACCATAACGTCTGGCTAAAAGAAGTATATAATTGTTGTTTAATTGAGAAATGCAATGTGTCAATATATTCCTCCCAGGTGTTAAAAAAAGGTTCAGTCTTTTTGTCCTTGTCCAAAGCTGCCTCCAGCCAGTCCATTCGGAAAATAAAATGCAATTTTTCCTTAAATAACATCAAAGGGGGAGCCGTAGCACTGAGCCACAATTGTAAAATGAATTTGCGGGCTGCTGCGCTAATGGCCAGCATTAACTTTCTATCGCCCGGAAAAATCCGTTGCTTCTCTGCTAAAATCCCCAGTATGGCCCACTGAGGGTCAAACTGTACATAATTAACCAAATTTTCCATTGTGAATTTATGCACCTCAGCCCAAAAATGCTTAATAATAGGACAATCCCACAGAGCATGATACAAGTCCGCCTCTGCAGTCATGCACCGCGGACAGCAAGAATTTGGTGAGATTCCCATTTGAAACCTTTTTTAGGGCGATAGATACGAGTGGTGGTATGTATTATAAAATAACTCGACATAGGTAGGAAGCAGCTTGCAAGAGGAATTTAGAGAAGACAAAAGCTTATCAGTTGTGAGGGCTGGAAATACCTCTTTCCATTTGGAAAGTCCTGAGGTGATATGTTCATAATCCAAGTCACTCTGTAATAAATTATAATGAATTGATAAGGCTCTCCGTTTTGGGCGACTGCTGCAACAGAGTACGATCTATCGGATTACCCCAATCTAGATCAGTGAAATCCTTAATTACACTTTTAATATAGTGGCATGCGTGGAGATACGCCATTGGATAGGGTCTGACAGTTTCATTTATGTCTACCACTTCCGAGAAGCATAAAATACGTCTAGCACCCGTGTCAAGCAATCGCCCAATGGAGTCGATTCCTCCAATCTTCCATATATTGAATGGGTAGGATGTGTCACGTTCAAGGGGGGTTTGGGATCTGTCCCGGGTGTCAGAGATAGATACGATGGAGATGGCTTGAATTGGAAGTGAGCGGGTTTAATAAAGGACGGGTGCATACAGGAAATGAACAAAATAACAGTCTATGAATCAGGAGGTGCAAGGGAACCAAGGGGATTGGATGTGCACTGGAATAAAACAAAGTCCGTGAACAGGGGTGCCTTCTGGTGGAGGAGAGTTGGTTGCAGAGTTGGTTTGCAGGGTTGGTTTGCAGAGTTGGTTTGCAGAGTTGGTTTGCAGAGTTGGTTTGCAGAGTTGGTTTGCAGAGTTGGTTTGCAGAGTTGGTTTGCAGAGTTGGTTTGCAGAGTTGGTTTGCAGAGTTGGTTTGCAGAGTTGGTTTGCAGAGTTGGTTTGCAGAGTTGGTTTGCAGAGTTGGTTTGCAGAGTTGGTTTGCAGAGTTGGTTTGCAGAGTTGGTTTGCAGAGTTGGTTTGCAGAGTTGGTTTGCAGAGTTGGTTTGCAGAGTTGGTTTGCAGAGTTGGTTTGCAGAGTTGGTTTGCAGAGTTGGTTTGCAGAGTTGGTTTGCAGAGTTGGTTTGCAGAGTTGGTTTGCAGAGTTGGTTTGCAGAGTTGGTTTGCAGAGTTGGTTTGCAGAGTTGGTTTGCAGAGTTGGTTTGCAGAGTTGGTTTGCAGAGTTGGTTTGCAGAGTTGGTTTGCAGAGTTGGTTTGCAGAGTTGGTTTGCAGAGTTGGTTTGCAGAGTTGGTTTGCAGAGTTGGTTTGCAGAGTTGGTTTGCAGAGTTGGTTTGCAGAGTTGGTTTGCAGAGTTGGTTTGCAGAGTTGGTTTGCAGAGTTGGTTTGCAGAGTTGGTTTGCAGAGTTGGTTTGCAGAGTTGGTTTGCAGAGTTGGTTTGCAGAGTTGGTTTGCAGAGTTGGTTTGCAGAGTTGGTTTGCAGAGTTGGTTTGCAGAGTTGGTTTGCAGAGTTGGTTTGCAGAGTTGGTTTGCAGAGTTGGTTTGCAGAGTTGGTTTGCAGAGTTGGTTTGCAGAGTTGGTTTGCAGAGTTGGTTTGCAGAGTTGGTTTGCAGAGTTGGTTTGCAGAGTTGGTTTGCAGAGTTGGTTTGCAGAGTTGGTTTGCAGAGTTGGTTTGCAGAGTTGGTTTGCAGAGTTGGTTTGCAGAGTTGGTTTGCAGAGTTGGTTTGCAGAGTTGGTTTGCAGAGTTGGTTTGCAGAGTTGGTTTGCAGAGTTGGTTTGCAGAGTTGGTTTGCAGAGTTGGTTTGCAGAGTTGGTTTGCAGAGTTGGTTTGCAGAGTTGGTTTGCAGAGTTGGTTTGCAGAGTTGGTTTGCAGAGTTGGTTTGCAGAGTTGGTTTGCAGAGTTGGTTTGCAGAGTTGGTTTGCAGAGTTGGTTTGCAGAGTTGGTTTGCAGAGTTGGTTTGCAGAGTTGGTTTGCAGAGTTGGTTTGCAGAGTTGGTTTGCAGAGTTGGTTTGCAGAGTTGGTTTGCAGAGTTGGTTTGCAGAGTTGGTTTGCAGAGTTGGTTTGCAGAGTTGGTTTGCAGAGTTGGTTTGCAGAGTTGGTTTGCAGAGTTGGTTTGCAGAGTTGGTTTGCAGAGTTGGTTTGCAGAGTTGGTTTGCAGAGTTGGTTTGCAGAGTTGGTTTGCAGAGTTGGTTTGCAGAGTTGGTTTGCAGAGTTGGTTTGCAGAGTTGGTTTGCAGAGTTGGTTTGCAGAGTTGGTTTGCAGAGTTGGTTTGCAGAGTTGGTTTGCAGAGTTGGTTTGCAGAGTTGGTTTGCAGAGTTGGTTTGCAGAGTTGGTTTGCAGAGTTGGTTTGCAGAGTTGGTTTGCAGAGTTGGTTTGCAGAGTTGGTTTGCAGAGTTGGTTTGCAGAGTTGGTTTGCAGAGTTGGTTTGCAGAGTTGGTTTGCAGAGTTGGTTTGCAGAGTTGGTTTGCAGAGTTGGTTTGCAGAGTTGGTTTGCAGAGTTGGTTTGCAGAGTTGGTTTGCAGAGTTGGTTTGCAGAGTTGGTTTGCAGAGTTGGTTTGCAGAGTTGGTTTGCAGAGTTGGTTTGCAGAGTTGGTTTGCAGAGTTGGTTTGCAGAGTTGGTTTGCAGAGTTGGTTTGCAGAGTTGGTTTGCAGAGTTGGTTTGCAGAGTTGGTTTGCAGAGTTGGTTTGCAGAGTTGGTTTGCAGAGTTGGTTTGCAGAGTTGGTTTGCAGAGTTGGTTTGCAGAGTTGGTTTGCAGAGTTGGTTTGCAGAGTTGGTTTGCAGAGTTGGTTTGCAGAGTTGGTTTGCAGAGTTGGTTTGCAGAGTTGGTTTGCAGAGTTGGTTTGCAGAGTTGGTTTGCAGAGTTGGTTTGCAGAGTTGGTTTGCAGAGTTGGTTTGCAGAGTTGGTTTGCAGAGTTGGTTTGCAGAGTTGGTTTGCAGAGTTGGTTTGCAGAGTTGGTTTGCAGAGTTGGTTTGCAGAGTTGGTTTGCAGAGTTGGTTTGCAGAGTTGGTTTGCAGAGTTGGTTTGCAGAGTTGGTTTGCAGAGTTGGTTTGCAGAGTTGGTTTGCAGAGTTGGTTTGCAGAGTTGGTTTGCAGAGTTGGTTTGCAGAGTTGGTTTGCAGAGTTGGTTTGCAGAGTTGGTTTGCAGAGTTGGTTTGCAGAGTTGGTTTGCAGAGTTGGTTTGCAGAGTTGGTTTGCAGAGTTGGTTTGCAGAGTTGGTTTGCAGAGTTGGTTTGCAGAGTTGGTTTGCAGAGTTGGTTTGCAGAGTTGGTTTGCAGAGTTGGTTTGCAGAGTTGGTTTGCAGAGTTGGTTTGCAGAGTTGGTTTGCAGAGTTGGTTTGCAGAGTTGGTTTGCAGAGTTGGTTTGCAGAGTTGGTTTGCAGAGTTGGTTTGCAGAGTTGGTTTGCAGAGTTGGTTTGCAGAGTTGGTTTGCAGAGTTGGTTTGCAGAGTTGGTTTGCAGAGTTGGTTTGCAGAGTTGGTTTGCAGAGTTGGTTTGCAGAGTTGGTTTGCAGAGTTGGTTTGCAGAGTTGGTTTGCAGAGTTGGTTTGCAGAGTTGGTTTGCAGAGTTGGTTTGCAGAGTTGGTTTGCAGAGTTGGTTTGCAGAGTTGGTTTGCAGAGTTGGTTTGCAGAGTTGGTTTGCAGAGTTGGTTTGCAGAGTTGGTTTGCAGAGTTGGTTTGCAGAGTTGGTTTGCAGAGTTGGTTTGCAGAGTTGGTTTGCAGAGTTGGTTTGCAGAGTTGGTTTGCAGAGTTGGTTTGCAGAGTTGGTTTGCAGAGTTGGTTTGCAGAGTTGGTTTGCAGAGTTGGTTTGCAGAGTTGGTTTGCAGAGTTGGTTTGCAGAGTTGGTTTGCAGAGTTGGTTTGCAGAGTTGGTTTGCAGAGTTGGTTTGCAGAGTTGGTTTGCAGAGTTGGTTTGCAGAGTTGGTTTGCAGAGTTGGTTTGCAGAGTTGGTTTGCAGAGTTGGTTTGCAGAGTTGGTTTGCAGAGTTGGTTTGCAGAGTTGGTTTGCAGAGTTGGTTTGCAGAGTTGGTTTGCAGAGTTGGTTTGCAGAGTTGGTTTGCAGAGTTGGTTTGCAGAGTTGGTTTGCAGAGTTGGTTTGCAGAGTTGGTTTGCAGAGTTGGTTTGCAGAGTTGGTTTGCAGAGTTGGTTTGCAGAGTTGGTTTGCAGAGTTGGTTTGCAGAGTTGGTTTGCAGAGTTGGTTTGCAGAGTTGGTTTGCAGAGTTGGTTTGCAGAGTTGGTTTGCAGAGTTGGTTTGCAGAGTTGGTTTGCAGAGTTGGTTTGCAGAGTTGGTTTGCAGAGTTGGTTTGCAGAGTTGGTTTGCAGAGTTGGTTTGCAGAGTTGGTTTGCAGAGTTGGTTTGCAGAGTTGGTTTGCAGAGTTGGTTTGCAGAGTTGGTTTGCAGAGTTGGTTTGCAGAGTTGGTTTGCAGAGTTGGTTTGCAGAGTTGGTTTGCAGAGTTGGTTTGCAGAGTTGGTTTGCAGAGTTGGTTTGCAGAGTTGGTTTGCAGAGTTGGTTTGCAGAGTTGGTTTGCAGAGTTGGTTTGCAGAGTTGGTTTGCAGAGTTGGTTTGCAGAGTTGGTTTGCAGAGTTGGTTTGCAGAGTTGGTTTGCAGAGTTGGTTTGCAGAGTTGGTTTGCAGAGTTGGTTTGCAGAGTTGGTTTGCAGAGTTGGTTTGCAGAGTTGGTTTGCAGAGTTGGTTTGCAGAGTTGGTTTGCAGAGTTGGTTTGCAGAGTTGGTTTGCAGAGTTGGTTTGCAGAGTTGGTTTGCAGAGTTGGTTTGCAGAGTTGGTTTGCAGAGTTGGTTTGCAGAGTTGGTTTGCAGAGTTGGTTTGCAGAGTTGGTTTGCAGAGTTGGTTTGCAGAGTTGGTTTGCAGAGTTGGTTTGCAGAGTTGGTTTGCAGAGTTGGTTTGCAGAGTTGGTTTGCAGAGTTGGTTTGCAGAGTTGGTTTGCAGAGTTGGTTTGCAGAGTTGGTTTGCAGAGTTGGTTTGCAGAGTTGGTTTGCAGAGTTGGTTTGCAGAGTTGGTTTGCAGAGTTGGTTTGCAGAGTTGGTTTGCAGAGTTGGTTTGCAGAGTTGGTTTGCAGAGTTGGTTTGCAGAGTTGGTTTGCAGAGTTGGTTTGCAGAGTTGGTTTGCAGAGTTGGTTTGCAGAGTTGGTTTGCAGAGTTGGTTTGCAGAGTTGGTTTGCAGAGTTGGTTTGCAGAGTTGGTTTGCAGAGTTGGTTTGCAGAGTTGGTTTGCAGAGTTGGTTTGCAGAGTTGGTTTGCAGAGTTGGTTTGCAGAGTTGGTTTGCAGAGTTGGTTTGCAGAGTTGGTTTGCAGAGTTGGTTTGCAGAGTTGGTTTGCAGAGTTGGTTTGCAGAGTTGGTTTGCAGAGTTGGTTTGCAGAGTTGGTTTGCAGAGTTGGTTTGCAGAGTTGGTTTGCAGAGTTGGTTTGCAGAGTTGGTTTGCAGAGTTGGTTTGCAGAGTTGGTTTGCAGAGTTGGTTTGCAGAGTTGGTTTGCAGAGTTGGTTTGCAGAGTTGGTTTGCAGAGTTGGTTTGCAGAGTTGGTTTGCAGAGTTGGTTTGCAGAGTTGGTTTGCAGAGTTGGTTTGCAGAGTTGGTTTGCAGAGTTGGTTTGCAGAGTTGGTTTGCAGAGTTGGTTTGCAGAGTTGGTTTGCAGAGTTGGTTTGCAGAGTTGGTTTGCAGAGTTGGTTTGCAGAGTTGGTTTGCAGAGTTGGTTTGCAGAGTTGGTTTGCAGAGTTGGTTTGCAGAGTTGGTTTGCAGAGTTGGTTTGCAGAGTTGGTTTGCAGAGTTGGTTTGCAGAGTTGGTTTGCAGAGTTGGTTTGCAGAGTTGGTTTGCAGAGTTGGTTTGCAGAGTTGGTTTGCAGAGTTGGTTTGCAGAGTTGGTTTGCAGAGTTGGTTTGCAGAGTTGGTTTGCAGAGTTGGTTTGCAGAGTTGGTTTGCAGAGTTGGTTTGCAGAGTTGGTTTGCAGAGTTGGTTTGCAGAGTTGGTTTGCAGAGTTGGTTTGCAGAGTTGGTTTGCAGAGTTGGTTTGCAGAGTTGGTTTGCAGAGTTGGTTTGCAGAGTTGGTTTGCAGAGTTGGTTTGCAGAGTTGGTTTGCAGAGTTGGTTTGCAGAGTTGGTTTGCAGAGTTGGTTTGCAGAGTTGGTTTGCAGAGTTGGTTTGCAGAGTTGGTTTGCAGAGTTGGTTTGCAGAGTTGGTTTGCAGAGTTGGTTTGCAGAGTTGGTTTGCAGAGTTGGTTTGCAGAGTTGGTTTGCAGAGTTGGTTTGCAGAGTTGGTTTGCAGAGTTGGTTTGCAGAGTTGGTTTGCAGAGTTGGTTTGCAGAGTTGGTTTGCAGAGTTGGTTTGCAGAGTTGGTTTGCAGAGTTGGTTTGCAGAGTTGGTTTGCAGAGTTGGTTTGCAGAGTTGGTTTGCAGAGTTGGTTTGCAGAGTTGGTTTGCAGAGTTGGTTTGCAGAGTTGGTTTGCAGAGTTGGTTTGCAGAGTTGGTTTGCAGAGTTGGTTTGCAGAGTTGGTTTGCAGAGTTGGTTTGCAGAGTTGGTTTGCAGAGTTGGTTTGCAGAGTTGGTTTGCAGAGTTGGTTTGCAGAGTTGGTTTGCAGAGTTGGTTTGCAGAGTTGGTTTGCAGAGTTGGTTTGCAGAGTTGGTTTGCAGAGTTGGTTTGCAGAGTTGGTTTGCAGAGTTGGTTTGCAGAGTTGGTTTGCAGAGTTGGTTTGCAGAGTTGGTTTGCAGAGTTGGTTTGCAGAGTTGGTTTGCAGAGTTGGTTTGCAGAGTTGGTTTGCAGAGTTGGTTTGCAGAGTTGGTTTGCAGAGTTGGTTTGCAGAGTTGGTTTGCAGAGTTGGTTTGCAGAGTTGGTTTGCAGAGTTGGTTTGCAGAGTTGGTTTGCAGAGTTGGTTTGCAGAGTTGGTTTGCAGAGTTGGTTTGCAGAGTTGGTTTGCAGAGTTGGTTTGCAGAGTTGGTTTGCAGAGTTGGTTTGCAGAGTTGGTTTGCAGAGTTGGTTTGCAGAGTTGGTTTGCAGAGTTGGTTTGCAGAGTTGGTTTGCAGAGTTGGTTTGCAGAGTTGGTTTGCAGAGTTGGTTTGCAGAGTTGGTTTGCAGAGTTGGTTTGCAGAGTTGGTTTGCAGAGTTGGTTTGCAGAGTTGGTTTGCAGAGTTGGTTTGCAGAGTTGGTTTGCAGAGTTGGTTTGCAGAGTTGGTTTGCAGAGTTGGTTTGCAGAGTTGGTTTGCAGAGTTGGTTTGCAGAGTTGGTTTGCAGAGTTGGTTTGCAGAGTTGGTTTGCAGAGTTGGTTTGCAGAGTTGGTTTGCAGAGTTGGTTTGCAGAGTTGGTTTGCAGAGTTGGTTTGCAGAGTTGGTTTGCAGAGTTGGTTTGCAGAGTTGGTTTGCAGAGTTGGTTTGCAGAGTTGGTTTGCAGAGTTGGTTTGCAGAGTTGGTTTGCAGAGTTGGTTTGCAGAGTTGGTTTGCAGAGTTGGTTTGCAGAGTTGGTTTGCAGAGTTGGTTTGCAGAGTTGGTTTGCAGAGTTGGTTTGCAGAGTTGGTTTGCAGAGTTGGTTTGCAGAGTTGGTTTGCAGAGTTGGTTTGCAGAGTTGGTTTGCAGAGTTGGTTTGCAGAGTTGGTTTGCAGAGTTGGTTTGCAGAGTTGGTTTGCAGAGTTGGTTTGCAGAGTTGGTTTGCAGAGTTGGTTTGCAGAGTTGGTTTGCAGAGTTGGTTTGCAGAGTTGGTTTGCAGAGTTGGTTTGCAGAGTTGGTTTGCAGAGTTGGTTTGCAGAGTTGGTTTGCAGAGTTGGTTTGCAGAGTTGGTTTGCAGAGTTGGTTTGCAGAGTTGGTTTGCAGAGTTGGTTTGCAGAGTTGGTTTGCAGAGTTGGTTTGCAGAGTTGGTTTGCAGAGTTGGTTTGCAGAGTTGGTTTGCAGAGTTGGTTTGCAGAGTTGGTTTGCAGAGTTGGTTTGCAGAGTTGGTTTGCAGAGTTGGTTTGCAGAGTTGGTTTGCAGAGTTGGTTTGCAGAGTTGGTTTGCAGAGTTGGTTTGCAGAGTTGGTTTGCAGAGTTGGTTTGCAGAGTTGGTTTGCAGAGTTGGTTTGCAGAGTTGGTTTGCAGAGTTGGTTTGCAGAGTTGGTTTGCAGAGTTGGTTTGCAGAGTTGGTTTGCAGAGTTGGTTTGCAGAGTTGGTTTGCAGAGTTGGTTTGCAGAGTTGGTTTGCAGAGTTGGTTTGCAGAGTTGGTTTGCAGAGTTGGTTTGCAGAGTTGGTTTGCAGAGTTGGTTTGCAGAGTTGGTTTGCAGAGTTGGTTTGCAGAGTTGGTTTGCAGAGTTGGTTTGCAGAGTTGGTTTGCAGAGTTGGTTTGCAGAGTTGGTTTGCAGAGTTGGTTTGCAGAGTTGGTTTGCAGAGTTGGTTTGCAGAGTTGGTTTGCAGAGTTGGTTTGCAGAGTTGGTTTGCAGAGTTGGTTTGCAGAGTTGGTTTGCAGAGTTGGTTTGCAGAGTTGGTTTGCAGAGTTGGTTTGCAGAGTTGGTTTGCAGAGTTGGTTTGCAGAGTTGGTTTGCAGAGTTGGTTTGCAGAGTTGGTTTGCAGAGTTGGTTTGCAGAGTTGGTTTGCAGAGTTGGTTTGCAGAGTTGGTTTGCAGAGTTGGTTTGCAGAGTTGGTTTGCAGAGTTGGTTTGCAGAGTTGGTTTGCAGAGTTGGTTTGCAGAGTTGGTTTGCAGAGTTGGTTTGCAGAGTTGGTTTGCAGAGTTGGTTTGCAGAGTTGGTTTGCAGAGTTGGTTTGCAGAGTTGGTTTGCAGAGTTGGTTTGCAGCGGCTGCGAGGACCCGTGCGCCGGGAGAATGGTACAGACAAGGAACCAGGGCACAGGTAAGTGCGGCGTCTGCCGCGGTTTGTGATAGGATGCCATGCCTTGTTGAAAGTTGGTGTTATGTAGAAATGGGGTATGGATGGTTTGCTGTGTATGTAAGCCCTGCCTATGTCGGATAACATGCCAGATTTTCTTCATAGCCCAAAGAAGGGGATTTTCTTTTATGTCCAGAGTGACCTCCTGTGAATCTCTGTGCAAAAAGGCCCGCAAACTCATATTTTTTAGAAATCCGCTTTCCAAAGATGTGTTAGCGTAAGTATCTAATTCAGAAAGCCAATCTCTAATGTAGTGGAAGTGGGCAGCCTGACTATATAGAGTCAAATCATGAAAGTTAAACCCTCCATTCGATCGAGTCTGCTGCAGTTTTTTAAGGCTAATCCGCGCCCTTTTTCCATTCCAGATAAACCGGCGGAAGATGTGATTTAAGAACACTTCATCCTTACGTTTTAACTGTAGTGGCAAAGCCTGCAAGAGATACAAGAGCCTCAAGAACATGATCATCTTAATTAGGTTTATACGGCCTGTATATGAGAGAACAAGACGCTCCCATCCCCGTAACTCCATTGCCGTCTTTTTCAAGGCTTCCGTGATGTTAACGTCATACAAACGGGAAGGGAGTTTGGGCAACTTAATTCCCAAATATGTAAAAGAGTGTGCCTGCCACTGGACCGGGAGATGTCGCCCCCACCTCGGAATATGGACATATAGCTTTAAATACATTGCCAAAGATTTCTCAGTATTAATCTGAAAGCCCGATATGTCACCAGACTGGCTCAATTTATCAAAAATAAGGGAAAGTGACTCCTTGGGGTTAGCTACGTATAACATTATATCATCCGCGAAAGCGGTCGCTTTCACTGTTCTTGTCCCTATAGTAATTCCCTGGAACTGCTGCCAAGTTTCCAGACTCCTCAATAAGGGGTCGATAGCCAAATTAAATAACAGGGGGGACATGGGGCACCCCTGTCTAGTGCCTCTGTACATGGGAATAGGTCTGTGGGTGATCATATAGTGTTTTAATAAGGTTTATAAATTTTGCTCCAAACTCCCGTACCTCCAGAACTTTAAAAAGATGCGGCCATAGCACTGTGTCAAATTCCCCACTGGTGTCCAGACTCAAGAGCAACCCCCGCATTGAAGGCTGGTTTTTTGCCTGGACAACTGCTGCTATGGCAGCTGGTATACCTTGGACAGACTGACGGCCCAAGACAAAACCCAATTGGTGTGGTGTAAGTAGAGTGGGTAAAATTATTTGCAGGTGGTCGCCATTAATTTGGCCAGGTGCTTGATATCAGTATTCAGCAAGGAGATTGGCCTATAGGAGGACATTAGCTGTGGGTCCCTACCCGGTTTTGGTATAAGAATTGTGCTGGCAGTATTGAAGGTCTGATCCTTGTCACCCCTATCAAGGCACCCATTAAACAGATCTGTTAATATAGGGGTGAAGTTATGACTTAAAAGTTTGTAATAGCCCGCAGATAGGCCATCTGGGCCCGGAGCCTTGTGCAACTTCAGATCCTTGATGGCTTTGGAGACCTCTGCCTGCGTGATGGTGTCTTCCAGACTATCTGTTTGTAATTGCGATAAGTTAGGAAGGTTAGCTTGTGCTAGAATTTACGAATGTAGTTTGGGGTCAATTGGACTGTCCTGATAAAGGGAAGTATAATACTACTGAAAGAGATTTAAAATATCCTCTGATTTTGTTGTAATGCCCCCTGTTCCCTGTTTTTTAATTGCAGTTATAACAGATCGTTTATTTCGCTGTCGGGACATCATGGCCAATAGGCGACCCGCTTTATTTCCCCACCGGTAGAATTTTTGGGTGGTAAAGTCACACTTGCGCTGCACTTTAGTAGTAAGATGTTGATTTCATACCTCTATTCTGAGGGCACCTGGATATAACTATTAAAGGTGTCTTCCACGGATTTTCTCATACATTCCTCCTGGCGTTTCTCCTCCCTGGACTTTGCAGCTACGTAGCTAATTATGTGCCCCCACAATACTGCCTTGGAAGTATTCCAAAACAGTACCGTGTCATCTAAATGATCGACATTGTCATCTAAAAACTGTCCCCATGCACCATTAAGGTGCCTACGGAAATCTTCAGTTTGTGCTAGTATTCCGGGAAGCGCCATATCCGCATGTAGGATTGACTGGTAACTAAAGTACCAAGGCTATGGGGGCGTGGTCGGAAATTAATATATATTAATATTAATATATCATAGATGTTTGCAGCCTCTACACAGGTCACCAATGAGTCCGACACCAGCAGGTAGTCTATACGGGACAAAGTGCGATGTACCGTATATGAATGGTCTGTTGGATACAACATTCTCCAGGGATCCGTTAAATGCATTGAGGTTTGAAAGGCTGATATATGCTGCCAATTGGGAAATAGATGTGGGGCTACAGGAGGGGACTTAACTATCATAGGATCAATGACTGAGTTGAAATTACCCCTACAATCAAAGACGCATTAGGGCGTTGAAGCAAAATATTCTGTAGGTCCGCAAAAAATTCTCTACCCCCAGTATTCGGCGCGTATACGTTCACCAGAGTATAATTTTTATGATCTATAGTGACATCTAATATAACATACCGGCCTTCCGGGTCACAGATCGCCTTCCCCAGGGAGCACGGTAAGCTAGAATTAATCAAGATGGCAACACCCCTGGACTCAGTGCGATAAGAGGCAGACACACACCTCCTGATCCATGAAGCCTTGAGTGTAGGGTTATCCCTTTCTACCCAGTGCGTCTCCTGCAGGAAAACCACATCTGTACACAGTTTTTTGAGATGAGTGATCACCTTTTTTTGTTTTACCGGGGTATTTAATCCCCCGACATTCCAGGAGGTCACCCGGAAAACAGACCTAGTGTGTGTAGTGAGATTTGATGTTAAGTGTGTTGGCATGGTCACCCTACCTCATTCCTGAAAATGGTCTGCTGCAGGGCAAACTGCAATGGACATCCTGGGCTTTTAGCAATAGGCCTAGGAAGAGGGAACAAAAAAACACAATTATAAGAGCTATACTGACCCACACAAACATCTGCACAGTCCAGCCGAGACACGAGACGCTGCTTCACGCGATGTGAAAAACACCATTTTCTTTTATTTTTCCTAACCAAACTTTCCATAGATGCACTCACCCGCGGCTGCGAGGAATGGATCCTGGTTACAACATAACATTTCAAATAACAGTCTAATCTCAACAACCAGGATAACATCTAAATATACCTAGAATTCTAGATTCAACTTTCTAAAGTTATAGAATTGAGAAATGTAACTAGAAATAAACCCCATTTGGGTCAGGAAACTGAGACAGAAAGAAAGGGACCAAAATACCGCAATGGCATATGTTTAATGTCATATAAAGTTTATTAGGTATGGATCAAGATTCCTTCTAGCAGGGGAAGCTGGATGTAACTGCAAAAATGCTTTTGCCTCTTCAGGACTAGTGAAGTAATGAGGCTGCCCATTGTGGATCACCCTGAGCTTTGCCGGATAGAGCAAGGCAAATCTTTTATTTTGGGATAGTAATGCCTGACAGACCTCAGAAAATTCTTTCCTCTTTTTGGACACAAGGACAGAAAAGTCCTGGAAAATCAATATTGGAAACCCAGACACCATCAGCCTAGGGATTTTGCGATAAGCAGCCAGGACCTGTTCTTTAGCTCGGAAATCTGAATACTTGGCAATAACGGAGCGGAGACGGTGGCCACCCCTTTGTTGTTCAGGCCCCAGTCTATGTGCCCTTTCAATCTGCGGGACAGCGCCATCGCCAGTAATGCCCAATCCTTCCATCACTTCCCTCGTCAGGAAGTTCAAAAGCTGGTCACACCTATAAATTTCTGGTATATCCACGAACCTCAAATTATTCCTACGATGGCGATTTTCCAGGTCGTCGACCTTATCGCTTAACGTTTGGATAATCTGTGATTGGGTAGCTATAGTGTTTTGGAACGTTTGACACTGATCCTCCACATCACTATGTCTCTGTTCTAAGGTGAACAACCTGGCAGTATTAGTTTCGATTTTAGCTAAAGAGGCATCAAATAGGGTTTGGATATGTTCTAGCTTTTGGTATATTTGGGGCATAATTCCTTTGCCATTTGCTGCCAAAGTAGCTTGTGAGAATTGAATCTCATCTGGGTGATTCCCCCCAGAGGGCGATGCATCCTCCGAATCCAGTCGAGGAGGGGGGGACAGTGCTCCTCTTCCTCCCGACTTGACTCTATTGGTTTTAGATGAGGAGGCAGACTGGGACGGTTTCGGTGGCATGGCTTCTAGGTATTTGTCCATGCCCTATGGGCGAGAAAAAGGAAAAAGCTAAATACCTCTAGGCGTGGCTGCAGGAACCTGTGTGTGGGAGTCTGAAGCTTATATACCAATAAGAGAAATAGAATAACAAAAGGGTATCAGACCCCACGAGTGTAACTGTAATTATTCAGCAATATAGCACAGATAACCTAACCGGATACAGCTAGAAGGTAGTGAAGCAGAATATATTGGTCTCAATTTCCTGAGTAGATGGACTCAATACATTGTGTTCCAATTAGGTAACACCATTAAAAGATATGGTCACCTAGGAAACTCTCTGAATTCTTAAGTAATACTCTTGATAGATTATGCTGAGAGATTATGCAAAAAAATACAATTGCTTAAAGTACATAACTATAGTAAGTAACTATAGACAAAAAGTAGGCAGACTATCTGTGAGAGTAGTACTATGTTAACACAATGAAGAAACAGCACTCCAGCAATTCACAATATGTTACCGGAGGTATAATGATAGATAGAATAGCGAATTAACCCCAAAACAAGTTGCACAGTCCCCCAGAGTAGTCCCCCAGCTGTCGAGTAATAGACTTGGAGTATACAGCTGAGAAAGTTGCAAACCAATTGTGAATTATGAAGTATACTTATCAATGCAAGGTAACAACCACACAATGCAGTATGAATCTCACACTTCCCCAGATAACTAATGAAGGACAGAAAGTGATGAGAAAAATCCTAATGAGAATATCTCAATATGTAATCTGGAGAAAACTTGCACTTTGTGCTGTAAACACTTGTGTATGTGGATACTATATTCTCTAGTTACTTGCAACAAACGGATTGTAATTATATTCAGAGAATCAGTAGCAGGTAAGTAAATCAAACTGTTATCATCCTGTAATCACTTGCAGGCAGTCTAAAATACCCAAAATGGCGACAGTGAGTTCAAGATGGGTCTTTCCCGCCACTATAAGATTCCCAAGGTGAAGTCCACGTGAGGGCCCTATAGGTATAGGGGTTTTGAATGTCCAGCTCAGCCCTGTCGTTAACTCCTTGTTACCTCAGCTTGGACAGTGAGTTAGGGGGGATGCAGGTTTTCCCTATTGATATAAGGGACACCGCAGTACCTCTCCTGTGACCTCTGGAGCTGCTGCTACTACCGGTATAGGCAGGGTTCCTCGTTAGGCACTGCTGGGCTGCCTCCTCGTCATATAGCTGGATTGCAGGTGCTGGTCTGTAAGGTTCCTCCAGACGTTATGTCCCCTTTAGAGCAGGTCCCCAGGTGCCAACGCCTCCTTGCATCCAGTCTCCGCTGCCAGAACACCGACCTTCCGTTCCTCCTTTCTCTCTCCTCGGTCCCCTGATGCAGGTAATGGCAGCTGGGCTCCCTGCTTGGCTTCCTGCCAGGCTCCCCCAGGTGTCGTTTCCTCTCTGCGCCGCAACTGCCAACCTTAATGGCTCCCCTCCTCCAGTCTCCTCGTTGCGGGCTCCACTCCACTTCAACCAGAGACCGCTGGGCTTCCTGCTCTTCCCGCGGCTACAGCCTGGCGCCTGACTTCCACCCTCTCCACTGCACAGCACTATTCTCCGCCGACCGCAGCCCTCTAGGCGTCTTTCCCAGACCCACTGGTCTGCCGCACTACAAACAGGTCCCGCTTGGAGGGGTAAGTGCCAGAACCGGGTCCTCCCCACACGTGGCTCCCGGCCTCTCTGCACGGAGGCTGACTCCAGGACAATTTGTGGCTCCCCAGCGACGCTTTTGCACCTCACTGACCGGCCAAAGCTCCAATGCTATGCGGGCGTCCAATTTGCTGGTTTGTATGCCTCTGTCGGTCCAATTTGGAAGGTGCCGCTGGGAGCCTCTGTAAAACGCGGCCACCTTGGTGCGCCCCCTCACCTCTCCTGAATGATATTCTAATTTTTCGAGTTTCACCTGCATGTGGCTGCAAATAACTGTCATATATTCCTGGTCACTTAGCAGGGCTGCAAAAAACTGTCACGGTTGTTAGACCACCCATCAGGTGCACAGGTGTATTGCCAAATGTCACATTTTCCAGAGCACAATGATAATGCATTGTAAATAGAGGGTGGACTTTTGATATTAATATACAGATACTTAAGGATTATTCTGTGGCACTCTCCCAGAGACAAAGGGCTGGATCCAGACCTAGTTAAGTGCTTGAACTTAGTTACTCCTGGGCTAAACCATGTTGATTGCAGGGGAGTCATATTTCATCTGTTGCAAACAGTATTATAGTTGAGAGGTGATGTTTCCTATCCCAAGTCTAAATAACAGTGTAATAGTAAAGCTGGTAAGTATCTATGTGCAGTAAGCAATTCAAAGATATATCCCTGCATGCAAAGAATACAATTAAATTGACTCCCCCTGAAATCAACATGGTTTAGCCCAGGAGTAACTAAGTTCAAGCTAGGTCTGTATCATGCCCAAAGAGAGTTTTCCCCTCTAATATGTAAACACCTAATAGAACATGGCATGTACTTCACTGCACATAATTGAAAATGGGCAGACCCTTATATTTGATGATTCCAATGAAGTAAGACACCTTCAATCCCTTATCCCCACCTTTCTCCAGTTCAGGGACCAACACTACACAGAGAGGAGGATTTTGACACTATTAAGATGATTAGCAGAAATAGCAGATGCAACTGACTTTCTAAATTATACTGAGGAGATCTTCCTAACTATCATTTGTAGACCTCAAAATACCCTGCAGGGATAGAGATTGAATTTATGAGTTCATATGAGATATACACCAAAAAAAAATAAAATAAAAAAAATTAGATATTTGCTTGCTAGTGTTATCAGCTTGTGATTGATCATAATTCAGAGGAGATTAGCCGTCTCCGTAGTAAGGGTTCCTCAATAATCAACAGTGGTTTTACTGATCCTCGGCTGGTGATATAGTCGCTGTGTAAGTTAGTCAGTCCAGATCTCAGTAACCCCCATACCCTTGTGCCCAATCAATGTTGTAGATAGAAAGGGTCATAGAAATAAGTACACTTGAATAGAGTCCTTAGAGACCCGCAATGCTTCCACTCACCGATAGGTATGGTTGGATGCTCACACGGGTATGCTTGGCTTCGATATGGCACAGGATAACGAGGCGGTGGAAGGTCGAGCAGGAGTCTTGGTTTCCCGACAGGGCTTCCGCCCACTGGAGGAGCAGGTGGAGAGCTCACTCACACGGGTACAATGCGGCTCTGGAAAGGGTCAGAACGATCAATCAACCTCTTATTACCGATCAGATGGTATTGGAGACACTATAGAAAGGTCAGTTGCAAGCAATTCATTTGGCCAGTCGACTGTATGGGGCACCTTAACGCGTTTCCCTGCAGTAGCCTAGTGTGGTTTCATCAGAAGGATTTTTCTTATCTAGTCCTTTCTGGTCACTACTTACCTTTTTTCTCCCCTGTGGGCAGATGGAGGCTGGCATTAGGCAGATGGAGGCTGGCATTAAGGGGGCAGATGAGGCTGTCATTTAGGGGGCAGATGGAGGCTGGCATTAAGGGGGTAGATGGAGGCTGGCATTAAGCGGGCAGATGGAGGCTGGCAATAAGGGGGCAGATGGAGGCTGGCATTAAGGGGGCAGGTGAAGGCTTGCAATAAGGGTGGAGGTTGGCATTAAGGGGCAGGTGGAGGCTGGCAAATAGTTGGCAAATGGAGGCTGGCATTAAGGGAGCAGATGGAGGCTGGCATTAAGGGGGCAGATGGAGGCTGGCAATAAGGGGGCAGATGGAGGCTGGCACTGGCATTTGGGGGCAGACATGTAGCTTGGCACTGGCAATAGGGGGCAGACATGAGGCTGGCACTGGCAATAGGGGGCAGATGGAGTCTGGCTCTGGCAATTGGGGACAGACATGAAGGCTGGCAAAAATAATAAGTGGCAGACATATGGAGGCTGGACATATAAACAGGGGCAGACATATGGATGTTGGCCATAATAACAAGGGGCAGACATGGATGCTGGCCATAATCATAAGGGGCTGGCAATAATAATAAGGGGCAAACATGGAGGCTGGCAATAATAATAAGGGGCTGACATGGAGGCTGGCAATAATAATAAGAGGCTGACATGGAGGCTGGCAATAATAATAAGGGGCAGACATGGAGGCTGGCAATAATAATAAGGGGCAGAAATGGAGGCTGGCCATATTAACAAGGGGCAGACATGGATGCTGGACAAATAATAAAGGAGCAGACCTTTAATAAAGGGGCAGACATATGGAGGCTGAACAAATAAACAGGGGAAAGACATATGGATGCAGAACATAATAATAAGGGGCAGATATGGAGGCTGGACGTATAAACAGGGGCCCACATTTGGAGGCTGGACAAATAATAAGGGGCAGACATATGGATGGCTAAATTATTAAAAGAGACATGCACTAGACCCACTATCTGTTCATGTCAGACAAACCCACTTTCCCCAGACACGCCCACTGGGTGGTACAAGACACACCCCTTCTACCAGGCCGCGGAAATTTGTCCCTTTTTACAATTCTCAAATGTTTGGAGGTATGTACTAATAGAGGCAAGCCTTCTACCACTAACACAAACATAAAATCCTATCCTAGAAGAATATGAAGGAACTAACCTCTGCCATAAACCACCTTGGACTCAGGACATTCATCTAACTTGGCTAAACATTTGATCCCTTATTTAGGAATCATACGGCCTAATATTGTAGAATATCACAATCTTACCAAGACAACTTCCCATGCTGCCTCAGTTATTCAGTGCTAGAATCATTATATCTGCATAAACATGCTCAAAATTATAGATTTTTTAAAAACTGCTGTACCCTTTCAGGCTCTCCTTCTTCTTAGCCAGAAGGATGTCAAATGTGTTCATGTACTCTTTTGCAACAAAAATAAAAGTAGAATCAATTTGCTGAAATGACAGCATACCAGAAAATAATAATTTTCCCAAATGTCCCTGTGGTGGATCTAAATCATTGTATTTAGGGCTGCCTCAATATTTAACAATTGTGCTGGAGAATATGGAGGTTTATATATGACTTCTTTATAACCCCTGGCCCTTCTTGGTATTTTTCCCATACTTAATTTCTTGCCTCCAGATTATAAAAAGCTACTGTTAGCAGGCTTTCTGCTAGAGATATGAATGTCATTTATGGTACTAAATATATTTTCCTGATTATCAACTTTTCTATATATCCCGTGGAGTATAGTCTCGTTTTGCACAGTGTTTATTGTTGTGATTATGAATGATATATTAATTAATAAAATGTGTGCATTGCTAATAGAGGGCTGTATTCAGAGATCCATTTTCCCGGCCAGTTCTGTGCAAATTTTTAGGTAAGTTTCAACTGAGCATGCGTAGTAACTTTATTTACGCAATTAACGTTGATGATATGCGTGGAAGTGTCTTAAGGACGGACCTGTGAATCGCACGTGGATACATACACCCGGATATGCAACGGAAAAATGCGCAAAGGAGAATTTAAATAAAAATGGGCAGGGGGGCATTTAAATGAAGAAAAGTGGGTGCGATTATCAAGATACGCACGGACGGAGGACATATAAGCACAGAACTCCACATGGAAAGTTACAGCTGTTCTATGGAGGCGTAAGTCTCCAAGAGCACGGATTAGCAAGGGGAGTGACTGGGGTTTTGGTGGGTGTTCCTTGCTCCGTATTTGCGGACTGATCGGGACACGGATCTCTGAATATGGCCCAGAGTTTGTATATATGAGAAACAAAACATATATTTTTATTATTATTGCTATTATTTTTTGTTGCTTTACAAATATTGAAGGTGGAACAAATGGTGCAGCTGTATATGCTGATTGTTAGCAGGCTTAGCTGCAGCTGTTGGTGAATTATTCAATCATAGGAAAGGGTAATATCTCCCTCAATGGTTTTATTTAAAAAAAATCAAAATCATCTGATCAAAATGGATTGGTTGGAGACCTCATAGCAAAAGGTGATGAGAGTTAAGAAGTTCTAAACTTTGGAGGGCTTCATCAACATTCTCTCTCTGAGGGCCTCATTCACTAAACGCGATTTTTTTGTGAAAAATCGCATCGCGGGGCATCGCAGCCGATCGCCGCGATTTTTGTTGAAATTCACTAGAAATTCACTAAGGTGCGATTTTTTCTAAACACACGCGATGCCCCGCGATGCATTTGGGGCTTAATCGCGGTGATTTTAATGAAAAAATCACCGCGATTATCCCTTTAACTAATCGCGGCACATCGCGTGTGTTTAGAAAAATTTCTAAGTTCAGCATGTTTACAATGTGTATCTATGCTGTAGCCACTGAATTACAACGATCCTCAAAGGGGATCGTTTTAATTCTTTGGTTACCGCATGGATACAATTGAACTGAACTGCGTGTCGCGTGTGTGTAAAAAAAAAATAAAAAAATAAACAAATAAATGAACCCTTTAAAAAAATTAAATAAAGTGTTACATATGTAAATAAAATAGTCATCCTCCTAATCTAAGTGTATCAAATAAAGTGTGACATGTGTATAAAAATAAAAACATTTTTTTACAACTCACCATTAGCTGTCCGGATCTTGAGAGCCTTCAATTTTCATTTATCTGAAGTCTTCTTCTTTATTCTTTATTCTTTCGACGTCTTCATCCCTGCAGAGGACGACGGCAGCTCCTCACCTTGATCACGAAGACTGTTAATTTCTTTAACTTGAGAGCCCCCTCTACTGGTGGGAGGTTAGTAAGACTTCTTCGTGATCAAGGTGAGGAGCTGCCGTCGTCCTCTGCAGGGATGAAGACGTCGAAAGAATAAAGAATAAAGAAGAAGACTTCAGATAAATGAAAATTGAAGGCTCTCAAGATCCGGACAGCTAATGGTGAGTTGTAAAAAAATGTTTTTATTTTTATACACATGTCACACTTTATTTGATACACTTAGATTAGGAGAGATGACCTCCTAAGGTAAGTGCATACACGTAGGGGTTAATGTTAGCTAGGATGACTATTTTATTTACATATGTAACACTTTATTTAATTTTTTAAAGGGTTTATTTATTTATTTATTTTTTTTACGCAGACGCGACACACATTTCAGCATGGATACAATTGTATCCATGCTG
>WWET01001636.1:152918-187986 GCA_011038615.1 Limnodynastes dumerilii
TTATTATTATTATTATTATTATTATTGTTATTGTTGTTGTTGTTAGTAGTAGAAGTAGTAGTATATATTATTATTATTATTATTATTATTATTATTATTATTGTTATTGTTGTTGTTGTTAGTAGTAGAAGTAGTAGTATATATTATTATTATTATTATTATTATTATTATTATTATTGTTATTGTTGTTGTTGTTAGTAGTAGAAGTAGTAGTATATATTATTATTATTATTATTATTATTATTATTATTATTATTATTATTATCATTATGTTCCTATGCTTATTAATATGTTTTATGTTTATAGACAACTTCATTGGATGTAGACATAACTGTTTATGTGCTTTAATAAAAATAGGCAACCTCTGTATCCAGAACCAAATTCTGTACTGGTACATTTTGGTTCATCTGTGGTGCCCATTGCTAGTTTTTGCCAATAAATTCTGATGTAAAATTGTGATTTAATCACTGAAATGTTGTTTTATCAAATACACATCACTGTAAACTTGCTGTTCTAATATCTGCCATTCAAAGCTGTAGCACTCAATACCAGATGTGGTTTGAGTAATCTGTCTTTGAACAGATCCCTTTGAAGCAATAAAAGGCTTACTTGCCTTTACTTACTAAACGCAGGGCCTATGTCTATGTGAATAGGCATAATTTCCATTCACTGAAGGTTCAGGTGGTCTGTGATGCTAAAATTAGAATTTTGAGTGTTTTTGCTGGCTTCCCTGGGTCATGCCATGACTCCTATATTCTGAGGCAGTCAATCATGTACTCTAAATTTCAACGTGCACAAATGCCAAAGGGATGGCTGCTGGGTAAGTATACATGTTTTTTGGTGAATTTTTTTTTTATTTTTTTTTTGCTGTAATGTTTGTGTTTGTAATTTATTTTATTTTAACACTGTAGGAGACTTAGGATATGGGTGTCACTCCTGCCTGATGACTCCTCTACTGAATCCGCAAACTCTTGGCCAACACAATTATAATGAAGCTCACATAGCCACTAGAAGAGTGATAGAATGTACCTTTGGACTATTAAAAACCAGGTTCAGGTGCCTTGATAAATCTGGGGGTGTGTTGCTTTTTAAACCTAAGAAAAGGTTTCTAATATTGGGCATGTTTGTTGTCTCCTGCATAATGTTGCCCTAAACCAACACTCCCCCGACATTATCGCAGTTGAGGATGATGAACAAGGTGGCCATTTACCATCTGGAGATGTGGGTTCTACTAAGAGGGGAGGTAGATAAGGGACAATTTAATAACTTCCCAGTTTTCATGTAAGTATTGATGTTTGTTCATTTGTGTATTGTGTGTATGTTATCATTAATTTTGACCGCTAAAAACAGTACCTGAAGATAGCAAATCTTTAATGTAGGTGTTGTTAGTAACATAAAAAATTGAGAAACAGGATAGATTTTCCTGTCCGAAAAAAACACATTTATCGTGTTAGCCTGAACTTGGCCAATAAAGTGCACATAAACAAGGCATATTATGCATTGTAAACAAAACAAACATTCAAATGTTGGATAAATCAAAATTAAAAATATTAATGATGTTTACGCTTAGATTGCCAAGTTGGGGTAGTAGGATGTAGTCTGCCTCTGGTTCTTGTACCCCGTCTGGGTGAGGTGTTTGTCACAGAGCTTATGGGTGTTATGAATTGGCTGCTGTCCGCTGAGCCTGGTGCAGCCTGCTGGTTCAGTTGTTTTTTTCTTTTCTTAAGTTATTATTTTAATTTTTTTTCCCTTTTTTTACGTTTTTTCTTTTATTTAATAAATTTTTTTGAAAAAAAAGCTTGAAGTACTCTCATAAGAACATGCCTAAAATGGAAACAAACATTAACACTGCATAAATTACTTTTACCTAAACAGGTTCACCACTATGAACGAAGAGGCAGCGTATATTTTGGACACAGAACAATGTGTGTTGCTCACCTGCTACTTCGGAATCTGATGATGAAGTAAACATCACTAGTGTATGCAGAATTTCTGGAGTTCAATGCTGGGATGGGCCTGGAGCTGGAAAAAGGATATCTGTGTGAGACTACAGCACAAGAAAGAAAAACATTTCTACAGCATCCTGAAACTGTAAGGACCAATACAAATAACTTTGTATTGATGCATCAAACAATACCTTCTGCTGGTGGTACATCCGTATCACATACGATAACTTTGTCCAAGACCTCCGATGTGAAGATGGAGCGCATAGCTTCCTCATAGGAAAGATACTTGAACTTTTTGCGGGGTCCTCCGCCTGTGCGCCTCGAATATTCACGTTCAAGGATGAGCTTATCTTTATATTTGTTTTTATATTTTATGTCACTAAAACGTTTGCGACAAGATGTCTCATTCCTCTTGTAATGGCCCGCAGCATTCACGGAATCAACCACTTGACCCCAAAGTTGCCTTTTCCGGCCCTAAGATGTTTCACTAGCGTTTTCACCCAATATCTCCTTGAAAACGGGCATGATGGCGTCCACCAGCGCACAGTTTTCATCAAAACCGAAATGCACATTCCGTCCTTAATTTGTTTTGCGAGGAGGTGAAGGCTGGACATCCCCACTGTCATGGTCAGAGGAATCCTCAGCATTGCCCAGGGAACCAGGATGTGAAAACATTGCTTCAAAAAACATAAACAAAAGCAAACAATATAGATTGTGAAATAAAAAAAAAGTTTACAACAAATAGACAAAAAAATACATTATGCAAGTTATGGAAATCATCACTTTACACAAAAAAAACACAGACGATCGGGGGGAGGAGCCACCGACGGGATAAGACGCGTGGTGTATGGGCTCCGAACTGCGGGGGCTTTTTCTCGCAGGATACCCTGAATATCCCCTATCTTCAGCCTTGTGATATCGGTGGGCACCTCGGCCGGTGGTCCGGTCACAGATTCGGGCAGCGGGAGCCGGTGAATAGAGCTCCCTGGGGCGGAAGGCCCTGCCGCGTGGTAGGCCGCGCCGGGCCGGAGGTCCGCCGTAGGCCGGAGTCTGGGTCCTCTGCTGCCTCTTGTGCGGCCCCCGCTGAACTGGACTGGTCTGGAGTCTCTGGAGAGGAGACTTGTATGCGGAGGGCAGGAGCTCTGCCCCTCGGCGGTCGGAGCGGCACCTGAGGCCTCTCGTTGTTCTGGACAGCAGGAGTGGACGACGGCAGGCGTGATACGCAGTGTGGATGCTCGGTCTGGTGAGCAGCGGGGGGTGAGTCCGGGGCATCTGGCTCTCACAGGGCTGCAACTGTTAGAGGGCTCGGCGTGGACCAGAGAGGAGGCAGCCATAGCGGAGCATCACGGAGGCGGACCATGACTTACTGCCTGGTCACTACTCCCTCTCCTCTTCCCCTCTATTGGAGTTCAGAGGTGCGGGGGTCTCATTGCTGGGGGAGCCTACACCCCCGTTACTCTCCCTCATCTGTCCAGTCTGCCAGGAATTGTGCTTTGCCCTTAGGGCCTTTACCCCCCTTGGGCCAAGCCCTGGTCTTTCTTAGTTAGCCCACAGACAAGCCAACTTGTGGGAGAGTTCTGGAAGTACCTCTACCCATAAACACAGCCTCCATACATTTCCATTCATCTGGCTTGGCTGCTATTCTACAGAACCCCCACCAGAGGGCAGTGCATCAACACCAGATACTCTGTCCCTTTACTTTTTCACAACTGACATGAATCTGATCTAAGATGGTCTGAAGTCACCCCCGAACCCAGGGTGCCACGCAACTACCGTTCTGCTGGAATAACGTGCATCTAAACATGACCTGATCCTCTAATCTATCATTCCGGTACGCTTCTTTTTCTCATAAGGCTTCGATGGGCAAGCGCGGTACCGTCAAGAAAACTCCGGCTAAAGCGCAACAACCTCCATCACAAGCGGCTATCCTCCAATTTCTTACCCCAACTTCAACCCATCTGGTGGACAAGACTCCGTCTCCCCCGGCTCGAGCAATCCCTGCGATGGCGGCCCCAGGAGACCTGGGTGAAATCCTACGCCGCCTGGATGTGCTTCCTACTAAGCAGGATATCCAGGATCTGGAGACACGTTTGATGGACACTCTACATAGCCAGACGGTCTCTCTTCGCACAGATCTTGCCCAAACTGCCTCCAGAGTCACGCAAGTGGAAGCAGCTCAGGAAGAACAGTCCGACGCTATTATGCATCTCCAACACTCCCTTGAGGAGCAGGCAGGCGCCATCAAGCAACTCCAAAGGCAAATGGAAGACGCAGATAACAGAGGGAGGCGCAACAACCTTCGGATACGCGGTCTACCAGAAGATGTTCCACCGCAAGGTTTGGAAGATGCTCTCACTAGACTCTTTAACACAGTGTTATCAGCGTCATCAGACAATGCCATCCTATTTGATCGCGCCCTGAAGCCCAGGGGCTCAGCTCAAGATCGGCCCAGAGACGTCATCTGCAGGCTGCACTACTTCAAACTCAAAGAAGAAATCCTGCAGAAAGCGAGGCGTCATACGGGTCTAGAATTTGATGGACATCCCATACAAATCTTTCAAGATCTCTCCTGGTCAACGTTACAACAAAGGCGCCTCCTCAACTCTCTCACCAATGCCTTGAGGGAAAAAGGCATTAAATACCGCTGGGGCTTCCCCTTTTCCATCCAAGCAACGCATGAGGGCAAAACAGCTTCGCTCACATCACCGGACGGAGTGACTACCTTCTGTGACGCACTGAACTTACCATACATTGCTCTACCGGACTGGGAAAAGTTTGATCGCCAGCTAGTCCCCACCCAAATTACGCGTCCGACGGAATGGATACCAGTCCGCAGACAGAAACGGAAACCGCAACCTGCACCGGGACCGGACACTGGGGCGGAACCCTAAGTATATGGACTATTGTTGTCATTTGTAATGTTGATTTAATATTATAGTGGTATTGTTCCCCTCTTTTATGGACCAGCCTATCAGCTGGTTACTCGTATAGGGTAGATCCTTGCCCTTGTTTTGGTGCTCGAGCCCCAGTCCTGAATATACAATAGTTCCCCCTGTCCCCAGCCCCACGTAGCAGATCTGCCCACCCACTAGATCATCGAGCCGTATTTACCATCCCTAATCACTCCCTCGTTTGGTATAAAGGTTCACTTAACTACCCGTATTCTTATTATACGCTTGTTTATATTGTTTGGTTACAATCTTGACGTTACCCCTCATACCCTTGAGGGTCAGTTCACGATCACTTGTTTACCCGCCTGCTTATCTGACGCCCTCCCAGACGTCCTCGCTGTAAAGGTCCGTTACTGAAGTTAATTTAGCTAATGTACATATTGCACTTGTCTCAGTAGATTAAGGAAGCTATATCTGCATCTCTTAAGTGGTTCCCTGGTTCATTAGTACCCCTTGTGGCTGCACCCCATAGCCCATGGCCATATGTTTGCCAGCCATGGCTATAGTAGCCTTTTTCTGCAAGAAGATTATTCTTGCGTTCCTATCCCCCGTCCCTCAAAGCGAGACTAACTACACAGTGCTTTCTGTTATTGTTGACCCCCCTTTCTCCCCTCCCCCCGACTGTACCTCGGACGAAAGTCTCTGGTATCTCGCCCCATTCCCACCCCAGGAGTTCAGGTTGTCACCTCAGATGGCAGGACACCTTTGGCCCCCATGATGGCAATCACGAAAAGTGAACTGAAGTTCACATCCTTTAATGTCAGAGGTCTTAACACACCTGAAAAGAGGTCACAACTCTTCCAAACCCTGCAAAAGGATAAAATAGACGTAGCATTCCTGGAGGACACACACTTTCGAGCAGAGGGGGGATTGTTTGGAAAAATTTTTGAGCAAACTTTCACGTTTATTAACCTTTACCTCCCAAATCAGAAACAACATAGATCCCTGATGGAGATGCTGGACCAGGCGGGGCAGCATAGAGTGGGAACAGGAGTGGTCGGAGGGGAGGGGGAGTAGTTGGAAAAAATTTTGAGCAAACTTTCACGTTTATTAACCTTTACCTCCCAAATCAGAAACAACATAGATCCCTGATAGAGATGCTGGACCAAGCGGAGCAGCATAGCATAGGAACAGTAGTGGTCGGAGGGGACCTGAACTGGACTCTGGACCCCCGTCTGGATTCCTCTTCTGGATCCCCCAGGGCTGCCATTAGAGATTTCCGGCAGGTAAGACGGGCACTCCACGAGCACCAGCTGGTAGACACTTGGCGTATTCTCCACCCTCGGGATAAAGATTATACTTTCTTCTCTCATCCGGCGCAGGCGTATTCCAGGTTAGACTATTTCTTCCTGGACCACAGTTCACTACCCGGGTTACTTGACTCTTCCATTGGCCCCATCACGTGGTCAGACCACGCGCCAATATACCTGACTCTGAGGCTTCGGCATCCTCAGCCTAGAAGCTGGACGTGGAGACTAAATGACCTTTTGCTCCAAGATTTATATTGCAAAGGCCAACTGGAATCAGCTATATCTGATTACCTTTCCTTTAACGATACTCCAGACGTTTCCCGGCTGACGTTGTGGGAGGCCCAGAAATGTGTCTTAAGGGGCAAGGCAATACAACTGGGATCCTACCTCAAGAAACAAAAAGAGGCTCAGAGAGAGAAATTACTCCAGCAAATTAAGGCCTTAGAATTATCCCACAAAAACTCACTAGACCCAGTAACTTTGGAGGAACTCACAAAGGCCAGACTAGCTCTATCCCAACTACTCAACGACAGACACAAATGGGCACTCCGTCGATGTAAATGTCGATATTTCCTACATGGTAACCGCCCTGGGAAAATGCTTGCCAGAGCGCTGCGAATCCGTAGGGCGCAATCTTCTATCCATCAGATCAAAAATACCGCAGGCTCGTTGGTCCACCCCACCCCAGACATAGCGAAAGTGTTTTTAGACTACTACCAATCCCTGTATAATCTTTCCCCACCTCTTTCGGACACTGACAGGCACGCTAGGCTCCAGGAAATTAAACACTATCTGGCCAACGCTCGATTTCCTACCCTAACTACAGCCCCAAAGGAAGCCCTGGAATCCCCTTTTACCTTGCAAGAGCTGGAGCTTGCCCTCAAATCTACTCCAAACGGGAAAAGCCCGGGCCCAGATGGGTTTACCACGTCCTTTTATAAAACATTTAAAGAGACATTGCTTCCGGTCATGCTCTCTGCCTTCAATGAAATCTCGACCCAGTCCAGTCTTTTTGCCTCCTCTTGGTGTCCAGTCTTTTTGCCTCCTCTTGGTGTCCAGTCTTTTTGCCTCCTCTTGGTGTCCAGTCTTTTTGCCTCCTCTTGGTGTCCAGTCTTTTTGCCTCCTCTTGGTGTCCAGTCTTTTTGCCCCCTCTTGGTGTCCAGTCTTTTTGCCTCCTCTTGGTGTCCAGTCTTTTTGCCTCCTCTTGGTGTCCAGTCTTTTTGCCTCCTCTTGGTGTCCAGTCTTTTTGCCTCCTCTTGGTGTCCAGTCTTTTTGCCTCCTCTTGGTGTCCAGTCTTTTTGCCTCCTCTTGGTGTCCAGTCTTTTTGCCTCCTCTTGGTGTCCAGTCTTTTTGCCTCCTCTTGGTGTCCAGTCTTTTTGCCTCCTCTTGGTGTCCAGTCTTTTTGCCCCCTCTTGGTGTCCAGTCTTTTTGCCTCCTCTTGGTGTCCAGTCTTTTTGCCTCCTCTTGGTGTCCAGTCTTTTTGCCTCCTCTTGGTGTCCAGTCTTTTTGCCTCCTCTTGGTGTCCAGTCTTTTTGCCTCCTCTTGGTGTCCAGTCTTTTTGCCTCCTCTTGGTGTCCAGTCTTTTTGCCTCCTCTTGGTGTCCAGTCTTTTTGCCTCCTCTTGGTGTCCAGTCTTTTTGCCTCCTCTTGGTGTCCAGTCTTTTTGCCCCCTCTTGGTGTCCAGTCTTTTTGCCTCCTCTTGGTGTCCAGTCTTTTTGCCTCCTCTTGGTGTCCAGTCTTTTTGCCTCCTCTTGGTGTCCAGTCTTTTTGCCTCCTCTTGGTGTCCAGTCTTTTTGCCTCCTCTTGGTGTCCAGTCTTTTTGCCTCCTCTTGGTGTCCAGTCTTTTTGCCTCCTCTTGGTGTCCAGTCTTTTTGCCTCCTCTTGGTGTCCAGTCTTTTTGCCTCCTCTTGGTGTCCAGTCTTTTTGCCCCCTCTTGGTGTCCAGTCTTTTTGCCTCCTCTTGGTGTCCAGTCTTTTTGCCTCCTCTTGGTGTCCAGTCTTTTTGCCTCCTCTTGGTGTCCAGTCTTTTTGCCTCCTCTTGGTGTCCAGTCTTTTTGCCTCCTCTTGGTGTCCAGTCTTTTTGCCTCCTCTTGGTGTCCAGTCTTTTTGCCTCCTCTTGGTGTCCAGTCTTTTTGCCTCCTCTTGGTGTCCAGTCTTTTTGCCTCCTCTTGGTGTCCAGTCTTTTTGCCCCCTCTTGGTGTCCAGTCTTTTTGCCTCCTCTTGGTGTCCAGTCTTTTTGCCTCCTCTTGGTGTCCAGTCTTTTTGCCTCCTCTTGGTGTCCAGTCTTTTTGCCTCCTCTTGGTGTCCAGTCTTTTTGCCTCCTCTTGGTGTCCAGTCTTTTTGCCTCCTCTTGGTGTCCAGTCTTTTTGCCTCCTCTTGGTGTCCAGTCTTTTTGCCTCCTCTTGGTGTCCAGTCTTTTTGCCTCCTCTTGGTGTCCAGTCTTTTTGCCCCCTCTTGGTGTCCAGTCTTTTTGCCTCCTCTTGGTGTCCAGTCTTTTTGCCTCCTCTTGGTGTCCAGTCTTTTTGCCTCCTCTTGGTGTCCAGTCTTTTTGCCTCCTCTTGGTGTCCAGTCTTTTTGCCTCCTCTTGGTGTCCAGTCTTTTTGCCTCCTCTTGGTGTCCAGTCTTTTTGCCTCCTCTTGGTGTCCAGTCTTTTTGCCTCCTCTTGGTGTCCAGTCTTTTTGCCTCCTCTTGGTGTCCAGTCTTTTTGCCCCCTCTTGGTGTCCAGTCTTTTTGCCTCCTCTTGGTGTCCAGTCTTTTTGCCTCCTCTTGGTGTCCAGTCTTTTTGCCTCCTCTTGGTGTCCAGTCTTTTTGCCTCCTCTTGGTGTCCAGTCTTTTTGCCTCCTCTTGGTGTCCAGTCTTTTTGCCTCCTCTTGGTGTCCAGTCTTTTTGCCTCCTCTTGGTGTCCAGTCTTTTTGCCTCCTCTTGGTGTCCAGTCTTTTTGCCTCCTCTTGGTGTCCAGTCTTTTTGCCCCCTCTTGGTGTCCAGTCTTTTTGCCTCCTCTTGGTGTCCAGTCTTTTTGCCTCCTCTTGGTGTCCAGTCTTTTTGCCTCCTCTTGGTGTCCAGTCTTTTTGCCTCCTCTTGGTGTCCAGTCTTTTTGCCTCCTCTTGGTGTCCAGTCTTTTTGCCTCCTCTTGGTGTCCAGTCTTTTTGCCTCCTCTTGGTGTCCAGTCTTTTTGCCTCCTCTTGGTGTCCAGTCTTTTTGCCTCCTCTTGGTGTCCAGTCTTTTTGCCCCCTCTTGGTGTCCAGTCTTTTTGCCTCCTCTTGGTGTCCAGTCTTTTTGCCTCCTCTTGGTGTCCAGTCTTTTTGCCTCCTCTTGGTGTCCAGTCTTTTTGCCTCCTCTTGGTGTCCAGTCTTTTTGCCTCCTCTTGGTGTCCAGTCTTTTTGCCTCCTCTTGGTGTCCAGTCTTTTTGCCTCCTCTTGGTGTCCAGTCTTTTTGCCTCCTCTTGGTGTCCAGTCTTTTTGCCTCCTCTTGGTGTCCAGTCTTTTTGCCCCCTCTTGGTGTCCAGTCTTTTTGCCTCCTCTTGGTGTCCAGTCTTTTTGCCTCCTCTTGGTGTCCAGTCTTTTTGCCTCCTCTTGGTGTCCAGTCTTTTTGCCTCCTCTTGGTGTCCAGTCTTTTTGCCTCCTCTTGGTGTCCAGTCTTTTTGCCTCCTCTTGGTGTCCAGTCTTTTTGCCTCCTCTTGGTGTCCAGTCTTTTTGCCTCCTCTTGGTGTCCAGTCTTTTTGCCTCCTCTTGGTGTCCAGTCTTTTTGCCCCCTCTTGGTGTCCAGTCTTTTTGCCTCCTCTTGGTGTCCAGTCTTTTTGCCTCCTCTTGGTGTCCAGTCTTTTTGCCTCCTCTTGGTGTCCAGTCTTTTTGCCTCCTCTTGGTGTCCAGTCTTTTTGCCTCCTCTTGGTGTCCAGTCTTTTTGCCTCCTCTTGGTGTCCAGTCTTTTTGCCTCCTCTTGGTGTCCAGTCTTTTTGCCTCCTCTTGGTGTCCAGTCTTTTTGCCTCCTCTTGGTGTCCAGTCTTTTTGCCCCCTCTTGGTGTCCAGTCTTTTTGCCTCCTCTTGGTGTCCAGTCTTTTTGCCTCCTCTTGGTGTCCAGTCTTTTTGCCTCCTCTTGGTGTCCAGTCTTTTTGCCTCCTCTTGGTGTCCAGTCTTTTTGCCTCCTCTTGGTGTCCAGTCTTTTTGCCTCCTCTTGGTGTCCAGTCTTTTTGCCTCCTCTTGGTGTCCAGTCTTTTTGCCTCCTCTTGGTGTCCAGTCTTTTTGCCTCCTCTTGGTGTCCAGTCTTTTTGCCCCCTCTTGGTGTCCAGTCTTTTTGCCTCCTCTTGGTGTCCAGTCTTTTTGCCTCCTCTTGGTGTCCAGTCTTTTTGCCTCCTCTTGGTGTCCAGTCTTTTTGCCTCCTCTTGGTGTCCAGTCTTTTTGCCTCCTCTTGGTGTCCAGTCTTTTTGCCTCCTCTTGGTGTCCAGTCTTTTTGCCTCCTCTTGGTGTCCAGTCTTTTTGCCTCCTCTTGGTGTCCAGTCTTTTTGCCTCCTCTTGGTGTCCAGTCTTTTTGCCCCCTCTTGGTGTCCAGTCTTTTTGCCTCCTCTTGGTGTCCAGTCTTTTTGCCTCCTCTTGGTGTCCAGTCTTTTTGCCTCCTCTTGGTGTCCAGTCTTTTTGCCTCCTCTTGGTGTCCAGTCTTTTTGCCTCCTCTTGGTGTCCAGTCTTTTTGCCTCCTCTTGGTGTCCAGTCTTTTTGCCTCCTCTTGGTGTCCAGTCTTTTTGCCTCCTCTTGGTGTCCAGTCTTTTTGCCTCCTCTTGGTGTCCAGTCTTTTTGCCCCCTCTTGGTGTCCAGTCTTTTTGCCTCCTCTTGGTGTCCAGTCTTTTTGCCTCCTCTTGGTGTCCAGTCTTTTTGCCTCCTCTTGGTGTCCAGTCTTTTTGCCTCCTCTTGGTGTCCAGTCTTTTTGCCTCCTCTTGGTGTCCAGTCTTTTTGCCTCCTCTTGGTGTCCAGTCTTTTTGCCTCCTCTTGGTGTCCAGTCTTTTTGCCTCCTCTTGGTGTCCAGTCTTTTTGCCTCCTCTTGGTGTCCAGTCTTTTTGCCCCCTCTTGGTGTCCAGTCTTTTTGCCTCCTCTTGGTGTCCAGTCTTTTTGCCTCCTCTTGGTGTCCAGTCTTTTTGCCTCCTCTTGGTGTCCAGTCTTTTTGCCTCCTCTTGGTGTCCAGTCTTTTTGCCTCCTCTTGGTGTCCAGTCTTTTTGCCTCCTCTTGGTGTCCAGTCTTTTTGCCTCCTCTTGGTGTCCAGTCTTTTTGCCTCCTCTTGGTGTCCAGTCTTTTTGCCTCCTCTTGGTGTCCAGTCTTTTTGCCCCCTCTTGGTGTCCAGTCTTTTTGCCTCCTCTTGGTGTCCAGTCTTTTTGCCTCCTCTTGGTGTCCAGTCTTTTTGCCTCCTCTTGGTGTCCAGTCTTTTTGCCTCCTCTTGGTGTCCAGTCTTTTTGCCTCCTCTTGGTGTCCAGTCTTTTTGCCTCCTCTTGGTGTCCAGTCTTTTTGCCTCCTCTTGGTGTCCAGTCTTTTTGCCTCCTCTTGGTGTCCAGTCTTTTTGCCTCCTCTTGGTGTCCAGTCTTTTTGCCCCCTCTTGGTGTCCAGTCTTTTTGCCTCCTCTTGGTGTCCAGTCTTTTTGCCTCCTCTTGGTGTCCAGTCTTTTTGCCTCCTCTTGGTGTCCAGTCTTTTTGCCTCCTCTTGGTGTCCAGTCTTTTTGCCTCCTCTTGGTGTCCAGTCTTTTTGCCTCCTCTTGGTGTCCAGTCTTTTTGCCTCCTCTTGGTGTCCAGTCTTTTTGCCTCCTCTTGGTGTCCAGTCTTTTTGCCTCCTCTTGGTGTCCAGTCTTTTTGCCCCCTCTTGGTGTCCAGTCTTTTTGCCTCCTCTTGGTGTCCAGTCTTTTTGCCTCCTCTTGGTGTCCAGTCTTTTTGCCTCCTCTTGGTGTCCAGTCTTTTTGCCTCCTCTTGGTGTCCAGTCTTTTTGCCTCCTCTTGGTGTCCAGTCTTTTTGCCTCCTCTTGGTGTCCAGTCTTTTTGCCTCCTCTTGGTGTCCAGTCTTTTTGCCTCCTCTTGGTGTCCAGTCTTTTTGCCTCCTCTTGGTGTCCAGTCTTTTTGCCCCCTCTTGGTGTCCAGTCTTTTTGCCTCCTCTTGGTGTCCAGTCTTTTTGCCTCCTCTTGGTGTCCAGTCTTTTTGCCTCCTCTTGGTGTCCAGTCTTTTTGCCTCCTCTTGGTGTCCAGTCTTTTTGCCTCCTCTTGGTGTCCAGTCTTTTTGCCTCCTCTTGGTGTCCAGTCTTTTTGCCTCCTCTTGGTGTCCAGTCTTTTTGCCTCCTCTTGGTGTCCAGTCTTTTTGCCTCCTCTTGGTGTCCAGTCTTTTTGCCCCCTCTTGGTGTCCAGTCTTTTTGCCTCCTCTTGGTGTCCAGTCTTTTTGCCTCCTCTTGGTGTCCAGTCTTTTTGCCTCCTCTTGGTGTCCAGTCTTT
Organism: Limnodynastes dumerilii; assembly: GCA_011038615.1. Classification (NCBI taxonomy): domain Eukaryota; kingdom Metazoa; phylum Chordata; class Amphibia; order Anura; family Limnodynastidae; genus Limnodynastes; species Limnodynastes dumerilii. Next base: position 165,512 of record WWET01001636.1, read on the forward strand.
TTGCCTCCTCTTGGTGTCCAGTCTTTTTGCCTCCTCTTGGTGTCCAGTCTTTTTGCCTCCTCTTGGTGTCCAGTCTTTTTGCCTCCTCTTGGTGTCCAGTCTTTTTGCCTCCTCTTGGTGTCCAGTCTTTTTGCCTCCTCTTGGTGTCCAGTCTTTTTGCCCCCTCTTGGTGTCCAGTCTTTTTGCCTCCTCTTGGTGTCCAGTCTTTTTGCCTCCTCTTGGTGTCCAGTCTTTTTGCCTCCTCTTGGTGTCCAGTCTTTTTGCCTCCTCTTGGTGTCCAGTCTTTTTGCCTCCTCTTGGTGTCCAGTCTTTTTGCCTCCTCTTGGTGTCCAGTCTTTTTGCCTCCTCTTGGTGTCCAGTCTTTTTGCCTCCTCTTGGTGTCCAGTCTTTTTGCCTCCTCTTGGTGTCCAGTCTTTTTGCCCCCTCTTGGTGTCCAGTCTTTTTGCCTCCTCTTGGTGTCCAGTCTTTTTGCCTCCTCTTGGTGTCCAGTCTTTTTGCCTCCTCTTGGTGTCCAGTCTTTTTGCCTCCTCTTGGTGTCCAGTCTTTTTGCCTCCTCTTGGTGTCCAGTCTTTTTGCCTCCTCTTGGTGTCCAGTCTTTTTGCCTCCTCTTGGTGTCCAGTCTTTTTGCCTCCTCTTGGTGTCCAGTCTTTTTGCCTCCTCTTGGTGTCCAGTCTTTTTGCCCCCTCTTGGTGTCCAGTCTTTTTGCCTCCTCTTGGTGTCCAGTCTTTTTGCCTCCTCTTGGTGTCCAGTCTTTTTGCCTCCTCTTGGTGTCCAGTCTTTTTGCCTCCTCTTGGTGTCCAGTCTTTTTGCCTCCTCTTGGTGTCCAGTCTTTTTGCCTCCTCTTGGTGTCCAGTCTTTTTGCCTCCTCTTGGTGTCCAGTCTTTTTGCCTCCTCTTGGTGTCCAGTCTTTTTGCCTCCTCTTGGTGTCCAGTCTTTTTGCCCCCTCTTGGTGTCCAGTCTTTTTGCCTCCTCTTGGTGTCCAGTCTTTTTGCCTCCTCTTGGTGTCCAGTCTTTTTGCCTCCTCTTGGTGTCCAGTCTTTTTGCCTCCTCTTGGTGTCCAGTCTTTTTGCCTCCTCTTGGTGTCCAGTCTTTTTGCCTCCTCTTGGTGTCCAGTCTTTTTGCCTCCTCTTGGTGTCCAGTCTTTTTGCCTCCTCTTGGTGTCCAGTCTTTTTGCCTCCTCTTGGTGTCCAGTCTTTTTGCCCCCTCTTGGTGTCCAGTCTTTTTGCCTCCTCTTGGTGTCCAGTCTTTTTGCCTCCTCTTGGTGTCCAGTCTTTTTGCCTCCTCTTGGTGTCCAGTCTTTTTGCCTCCTCTTGGTGTCCAGTCTTTTTGCCTCCTCTTGGTGTCCAGTCTTTTTGCCTCCTCTTGGTGTCCAGTCTTTTTGCCTCCTCTTGGTGTCCAGTCTTTTTGCCTCCTCTTGGTGTCCAGTCTTTTTGCCTCCTCTTGGTGTCCAGTCTTTTTGCCCCCTCTTGGTGTCCAGTCTTTTTGCCTCCTCTTGGTGTCCAGTCTTTTTGCCTCCTCTTGGTGTCCAGTCTTTTTGCCTCCTCTTGGTGTCCAGTCTTTTTGCCTCCTCTTGGTGTCCAGTCTTTTTGCCTCCTCTTGGTGTCCAGTCTTTTTGCCTCCTCTTGGTGTCCAGTCTTTTTGCCTCCTCTTGGTGTCCAGTCTTTTTGCCTCCTCTTGGTGTCCAGTCTTTTTGCCTCCTCTTGGTGTCCAGTCTTTTTGCCCCCTCTTGGTGTCCAGTCTTTTTGCCTCCTCTTGGTGTCCAGTCTTTTTGCCTCCTCTTGGTGTCCAGTCTTTTTGCCTCCTCTTGGTGTCCAGTCTTTTTGCCTCCTCTTGGTGTCCAGTCTTTTTGCCTCCTCTTGGTGTCCAGTCTTTTTGCCTCCTCTTGGTGTCCAGTCTTTTTGCCTCCTCTTGGTGTCCAGTCTTTTTGCCTCCTCTTGGTGTCCAGTCTTTTTGCCTCCTCTTGGTGTCCAGTCTTTTTGCCCCCTCTTGGTGTCCAGTCTTTTTGCCCCCTCTTGGTGTCCAGTCTTTTTGCCCATATGTGCTTCAGCTGCTGCCTCTGTGCGCACTGCGGCCCTCCAAATCCCCGTTCCCCAACTGCCCTTGGAGTCGGCTCCATCTTACCTTTGCCGTCTTGCTGCCTTCTAGAACGCTCCTCCGCGGCGCGCGCACGCTCTGCTAATGTATGACGTCAGCGTGACCTTAGGTCACGCTGGCGTCATGTGAATAGAGCTGCGGGCGGCTGTGTATTGCAGCCAGCTCTGCAGCGGTGGGGCCTTACTGACAGAAGTCAGTGTCAGAGTCAGAGACAGACTCTGACTCTGAGGGATTCGGGGAACCGCTGGCCGGGCAGGAGGGAGCAGGAGGCAATGGACCCCATTTATTGTAAATGGAGTGAAGAAGTGCCCACCTCCGGGCTATCGCCCGGAGGCGAGCGCTTCCATTGCCTCCGGTACTTCCGCCACTGTACATAGCTTGTGATAAGTTAGATGCTTTGTAAACGATAAAATCCACTGTGTAATAACGGCATCAAATAACAATTGTAGCAAACCTGTAGATAGTTTTGACACACTGCCCGAGTGCTATGGATAATCTAAAGGTAATGCTGTGAACAGATGCTGAAATCTATTAATGTATTAACGAGAAATACTGTACACTGTGCAGTGAACAAGACCACCAGATGAAGATAAAACGATGATTAAGCACAATGGGGCAGATCCAGAGCTACGCTTTTACTACGCTTTTACTATGCTGCGTACTTACGTAGTTATGCAGCTAAGCACGCCCATACTGTATGATTTAAATGCTTCACCCCCACCTTCGAAGCGTAAATACAAGTGGCACGCCCCTTTGTAAGTTGATACACTACTGATACTTAACTGCCCCTTACGCTATGACTCACGTGGCGTAACAACTGACGTGCGCATGCTCCATAAGTACTTATGTGTGAATTTATGCTAGCGTAAATTCACTCGTGGACGTTGTTTTGGATCTATCCCAATGACCGTGCAAGAAAGTAAACTGACAAAGTGAATAGATGAAAATTATGAACTTGACCATCAGATAAAATGGAAATGGTGATTCAGCACAGATAACCGTGCACTGATCGAAAGCAGATGAATAAGCAGCTGTGTCTGTGTAGATGAATAAGCAGCAAGTTGTGATAATTGTCTCTATAAGAACACATTGTAAGTCTTCTATATTGGTAGTATAGGTTGGCGGAAAGACATGACAGCGTCAGCGTGAACCTGCACGCTGAAAACAGATCACCTCTGCAATAATAATCAGTGAATATAGCTTGTTAATATATAGCTTGCTGATAACTTAGATAACAGACCTTTATCTTCATATGATGGTCTTCTTCGCTGCACTGTTAAAATATTTCACTCTTCATTAATTTCAGCATCCATTCACAGAATTACCATTGGATCATCCATAGCACTCGGACTATGGACCTGATTCAGAGTTTGTGCACGCAAGTGCAACTTAGAATAGTAATTCAACCTACTCAGAGTTGGTACTTAAGTGCGAAAAAGTGCAACTCTGAAACATAAGTTTGTTTAGTTTTGTGATGCGCAATCGGATTTGTGGGCTGATTCAAAGTTTGGGAGTAAGGGTAAAAAATGTTCAAGTGTACAGCTCGGCTAAACCAATTTTCAAAGTAAGGGGTGTTAATTTAAAATCTTTTGCATGTAGGGGAATTACTTTACTTTTACACATAGAACTCAATTACTACAAAGCTTTCTATTTAATCTATAAAATAGAGTTGAGCTAAAAAACTTCACCTCTTAATTCTAATTCTGGTTTTGCAATTTGAAATTGCCTCTGCCTTGCAATTCAACATGGTATTGCTCAGGTCTACACTTACACCTAACAAAAGGTGTAAGAGCAACTCTGAATCAGCCCCTTGATTTTTAGCTTCCGACTAATTTTTTAATAACACATTTGTACATGTGACAAACGTAAATGTATAAGTAACAGCAACACAATTCTGAATAGCATAGGCACATTTATACAGTTATTTTTATAGTCACTTTGCAGCTTCAAGTACATTACTTACATAAATGAAGTTGCGTTTTTGGCCATATATATAATAGCCTTTAAATGTTTTTATGTTGTATTTTCATTTGTGAATGTTTCCAGTCTTCCTATCTTTCTTACGTGTGCTGGGCACCCTATTTCTGCTAGCATGCGGACACACCATCCTGTGTTTGCGCACGCTTTTTCCTTATTATACCACATCAACAAACTGCATGAGCTGGTGTGTGTTTCTTGTGCAAATATGCCAACACCACGTCTGCGATCAAGACACTGCCAACTTCCTACCAGAGGAAGTTAACATTCTGTTTCTAGGAGTTGTCTGGCTCATTTCATAGACAGAGATGGATAACGCCTCAAGAGCGCTCAAGAGTGTGGTCTGATATACACAGGCGTATTAATGCTGTGGCTCAAACATAGTGAACATCCTTTATTATAAAAAATGGTAGGTTTATATTAGCAATTTTTTTTCTTGTATTGATTTTAAATTTGTGTATATTTTTCACAAGCCATGGTTATATTTTATTTGTTTTTCAATAACTGTTAGTGTTAGAAATCTTTATTAACACAATATTAAACAAAAGTAAACTGATATATGTAAGTGTATTGCTTATTTTTCTTCATTTATCATAATTTTTTTTTAAATAAGCATTTCAAAAATAAAAACAACACAATCAACCAATACAGTTAAATATAAGTAAATATAATATTGTTTGTTAACAAAATTAAAATTAAATAAAAAATAAATAAAGCTCTAAACAAATAATTGCACCTTTACAATGTTAGTCTTGCAGAAAATGTAAAATCAGCATAGGATTAAATAAACAAGCCTTTTTTTGTTTAATTTAAAAACACATATCCATTGATTATAAACACGCAGCAGGTGTGGGCTGAACTAAGTAAGAGAAGACTCATGAGCTCACAGCAAACAATACGGTTCTTCAACTTACGAGTGGTCGAGGACTACCTTAATTTTTCCCGTGCGTATGCAAGTTTAAGCAATGCACTCCTACTTGTGAATCAGTCCTAAATCTGTTGGAACACCCATACTGTGCATTAGTAGCCTGTGTGCTGCTTATTTGCATTAAAAGCCTTGCCCCTCTAGCTATGCATGTGGAAATTGTTACATGTCAATGCAAGCATCAGTCCTAATTCAGATGTCCATGTATGTGAATCAGTTGGCCTTGGTTTCCGTGTGTATATTTGGGTTCTGGGCATGTGCAGTTTAACTGATCATAAAAATACCCACATAGAATCTACACTTAAGTGTGAATATAGTCCCATGACAGTGAAGAGGAATTAGGCACAGAAACAGGCAAAAGACAACCTTGCCCACAGCTATCTAGCCTTTCTAACATGAATTCAGACAGAGTTGATTTTTTGTTAGACATCATGTCTGATAATAGAAGCATGATGCAGGAAATTGGTTGACATTTGGCCAACATATCTTCAACACTGGCAGGATTAAATACCATCTAAAGTATTTCCCCATATATAAGACGCACCTTTTTTAGACAAAAAATGGGTCTAAAAATCAGGTGCGTCTGATATAGGAGATGCAACGCTGAACTTACCTTTGCTGTCCCTCCGGCGGTGTTAGACTCTCTCCCATGCAGCTGTGACTCAGGCTGTCTCCCTCGCGGTGCGTGCTATACAATGACGTTGGGCGACCTTAGGTCACGCAACGTCATTGTACAGCGTGCACCGCGAGGGAGACAATTATATGTTCGCATGTTTTTATTGAACACACCATGTAAACATTCACAGTGCAGGGTGGACAAAGTATGTGAACCCCTAGGCTAATGACTTCTCCAAGAGCTAATTGGAGTCAGGAATCAGCCAACCTGGAGTCCAATCAATGAGATGAGATTGGGGGTGTTGGTTAAAGCTGCCCTGCCCTATAAAAAACACACACCAGTTTTGAGTTAGCTATTCTCAAGAAGCATTGCCTGATGTGAACCATGCCTCGCACAAAAGAACTCTCAGAAGAACTACAATTAAGAATTGTTGACTTGCATAAAGCTGGAAAGTGTTACAAAAGTATCTCTAAAAGCCTTGATGTTCACCAGTCCACGGTAAGACAAATTGTCTATAAATTGAGAAAGTTCAGCACTGTTGTTACTCTCCCTAGGAATGGCCATCCTGTAAAGATGACTGCAAGAGCACAACGCAGAATGCTCAATGAGGTGAAAAAAAATCCTAGAATGTCAGCTAAAGACTTATAGAAATCTCTGGCACATGCTAACATCTCTGTTGACGAATCTACGATACGTAAAACACTATACAAGAATGAAGTTCATGGGAGAACACCAAGGAAGTGACTGCTGTCCACAAAAAACATTGCTGCACGTTTGAAGTTTGCAAAAGAGCACTTGGATGTTCCACAGCACTACTGGCAAAATATTCTGTGGACAGATGAAGCCAAAGTTGAGTTGTTTGGAAGGAACACACAACACTATGTGTGGAGAAAAAAAAGGCACAGCACACCAACATCAAAACCTCATGTGAAGTATGGTAGAGGGGGCATCATGGTTTGGGGCTGCTTTGCTGCCTCAGGAACCCGGACAGATTGCTATCATCAACGGAAAAATGAATTCCCAAGTTTATCAAGACATTTTGCAGGAGAACTTAAGGCCATCTGTGCACCAATTGAAGCTCAACAGAAGATGGGTGATGCAACAGGACAACGACCCAAAGCAGAGAAGTAGATCAACAACAGAATGGCTTCAACAGAAGAAAATATGCCTTCTGGTGTGGCCCAGTCAGAGTCCTGACCTCAACCCGATTGAGATCCTGTGGCATGACCTCAAGAGAGCGATTCACACCAGACATCCCAAGAATATTGCTTAACTGAAACAGTTTTGTAAAGACGATTGGTTCAAAATTCCTCCTGACCGTTGTGCAGGTCTGATATGCAACTATAGGAAACGTTTGGTTGAGGTTGAGGTTATTGCTGCCAAAGGAGGGTCAACCAATTATTAAATCCAAGGGCACTATGAATGTTTACATGGTGTGTTCAATAAAAACAGGGGAACATATAAATTGTTTGTGTGGTATTAGTTTAAGCATGACCAATTTATGCAGAAAACCAGGTAATTCCAAAGGGTTCACATACTTTTTCTTTCAACTGTATCTTGGTTCGGGAAAATTAGTGAAAGTTAGCTCAAGCATGTGGCTACTTTGCGATATGTTTTTTTATTGTGTATTTTAATAAATTATTATTGTATATATTGCTTTCAAGGAGTCTACTATTTTTAATATATATTTTCCTTTTTAATCATTTTTGGTGCTTGGTCTATGTATTTTATTATTTTTTACCACACAAACACAGCAACCACAACCAAGTGACACAATTTGGACAAGAAAAATAATAGGGCAAATGACCAATGACACAAAACATGAAAAAACAAGGCTCAGAAATGGCACAAAACAGCTCTCAAAAATTGTTATGGATAATTAACTGACTAACGCCTCTCTTCTATAAACTAAGCTTTTTTCTAACTTTCAAACATATATATCATAGTTTTATCAGCTTTAGTGGATATAATTTGAAACATTTAATCTTGTCTGGGAATATGATAGATGACAGATTATTTGCATCACTTAAAATGCTGATCATGCTCCAGCAGTAGCCCTATATTTAACTGACAAGGGACCATATTCACACTTAAGTGTGGAATCTACGCGCATGTTTTTACGTTTTAAAAAATGCATATGCCCAGAACCCAAATATACACACAAACATAGCCGATTTATTCACACACACACACACACACAGAGGTCAGACTTACGACAGATGCATGCATCAGTATGGGGTGAATTCTACATGCGTGGCTAGAGGGGCAAGACTCTTAATGCAAATAAGCTGCACATGGGCTATTTAATAAAAGACTTTCAACAGTGTAGCCTTTTGTTTCACTTTTTTTGTGTTTAATTTCAATATAGGAATAATGTTACATTTTTTTTTTATGTTTGACTTATTAATACCATTATGCATAATTTCAGTTGTTTGGTAATTTATGCTACATTTGTAAGAATAGATCCCGTATTTACACTCTTTTTAAGTGTGTTAAGCCCTGCTGCACTTTTATGGGGATAAATCCTATGTTCCTCTTTAGTATAGCCAAGGGTTTTTGTTTGACCTTTTAAAAAGTTCACAGTGTATACAATGTGTAGGTTCTCTTATTAAAGTGTTTACACAAATTGTTACAATATGTCCAGACATATAAATGAATTAGCAAAAGTAGTAAAAGATCAGGGTATCTCTCACCCAGTTCAGATGAATGTAGAGCGATTGTCCTCTTTTCAATCTAGAGTAGTCATTGCGTTCTGTTCTCCTTTGTGCCGGAGAGGTCTCGGTCTCTTTCACTTGATAGATCGTTCAACAGCTGGTTTCTGTGTGCCGATGCCATCTCCGATATTTTCCTCCAGTTCGCGCGCACGTTGTTTATCTTCTGCAGCTCCTCCTCTCTCCTGGGCTGCGCCTTCACCTTGGGTCCGAGCTGTCACAGGGGGTTGGATGGTTCACGTGCCATAGTAGAGGTGTGTATTGCGGCAAATATGAAGACAGGAACGAGCATCTTAGTGCAGGAACTTTATTATGCGTATGTTAATTCGGTGAAAAATACTCACAAGATAAAAGCTTGAACAAGTGCATTAAGAGAACAATGATTTGATGTCCACCAACGCGTTTCTTCCGAAGACTTCTTCAGGGTGTATACAGTGTATATATTAGTCATCCCTTATAAATATCATGAATGTTTCTTCAATATGCAAATAAACCTTTCGTACAAATTTTGCCAAATATTATATTCATTTATCGTTAATAAATTCTCTTTATTGCACCATGAGTTGCTAACATTATTTTGATAGTAACTAGCTATATAAAATCGACGTTATTTATTCAAAGTCTGTATCTGGCGGCAAATACGTTATTTATTTCAATTATTTTTATTTTCTTTATTTCTTGATTTCCTTGCTTGTTTCTTCGTTTTTTTGTGTGATTAAAGATTTTATTAAAATTCCATTTTGTGTTTAATTGGGTTATTTGGTAATTTTATATTTTTTAGTTCAAAAACACAAATAAGTATGTGACAGGATTGCGTTACAATGGAGTATGGTCCCTTTATTATAAATGCCAATGACTGTTTCATAATGCATTGCATATCAAAACTGTCTAATAAATTGAATTGTAAGACTAGAGGGATTGAATATAGTTCTTAATTAAATTATTCACATGAGTGGTGTTGTTTATTTCTTTATTATTTCTTTATTAATTAATTAATTTATTTATTTATTTATTTATTCCAGCACACTGAAGGCTAGGAATACTGGAAGGTGTAATGCCTCCATTTCTAGCCTGGATAGGTTGTTTGCTTCATCATATTATTCTTTATCAACAGGTAACCTGTAATTCAGTACTCTTGTAAAGTCTTTTTATCACTTACTTCATCCTTTACTTTATATATTGTAGGTTGTTTTATTATAGAAATGCAGCCAGCTCGAAATCAATATTTAGTCCATCCGGGGTCAGGGTGCCTAGGGTATGGATCCATTTTGCCTCTTGTTGGTTTAACCTTCTAATTACGTCTCCCCCTCTCCAATCTTTTCTTATTTGATCTATAGCAAAGAATTTTAACGATGATGGATCCTGGTCGTGCACTCTCCTATAATGGTCCGAGAGGCTGTGGTTTTTTTCTCCCTTTTTTATATTTCTGATATGCTCTAAAATCCTCGTTTTGATCTTTCTGGTTGTTCTCCCCACATAACCCAATCCGCAAGGGCATCTGATACGGTAGATCACATTCATGCTATTGCATGTCATTTTCTTGTTCATTTTGTGGCTATTCCCTCTACCTTCAAATTTCCTGACTGGTTTGGTGCTTCCACTTTTGGTGGTTTTGCAGGCCAGACATTGTCCACAGTAGTAATATCCTCCCTCTTTATTCCTCAGCCAGTTTTCTTTATTTTCTTTTTTAGAGTTGATTACACTTTTAACTAGTTTTTGTTTTAGGTTGGGTGCCTTTTTGAATATAATCCTTGGTCTGTGTGGTATTATTTCCCTCAGGATGGCGTCTTTCTTGAGAATGTGCCAATGCTTATTCAAAATTCTCTTTATTTTGAATGCTGGTTTTGAAAATTCAGTTATAAAGGGGATATTTTTGTTTCCTTCTTCTGGGCCCTTATTCTTGTCTTTTTTATATTCAAGCAGGGTGTTTTTGTCCTTGTCATTTATCTCCTCAAAAGCTCTTTCATTAACTGTTGCTTGTATTTTTTATCTAAAAAGTATTTTTTCAGTTTGTTTCCCTGCTCTATATAGACTTTTTTTTGTGAGCAATTCCTTCTTAGCCTCGTGAATTGTCCCTTGGGTATGTTTTCCAGCCATCTCGGGTTATGGTTACTGCTTGCAAGGATATAACTATTGCAATCAACTGTTTTAAAGTGGGTTTTGATAAGGATCTTTTTCTCTGAAATGTAGATTTCCAAGTCCAAAAAGACTGCACTGTTTTTACTTGCTGAGTGGGTGAATTCCAAGTTTAGGTCATTGGTGTTGAGGTATTTAAGGAAATGTAAGAATGTTTCTTTGTTGAAAAAATATTTTTTTTGGACATTTTTAAAACAATCATGCCCAGCAAATCCTCTTTGCTGGATTTAATTTTTTTGCATGTATTTTAATTTGTGTTTCCTTTTTTGGGTTGCTCATGGCACAGTTAGAGTTGTCTTCTATTTTCACTTCTTCAAAGAATTAATTGATAGTCCAAAAAATACAAAGGCATGCTATTTAATACATTTATTAAAGTCAAACAAAAAATTTCTGCATTGCTAAACGTTTAGCTGAACCTCTACTAAAAATATGTCCCCAAATTCAGGGACCATATCCTAGATACTTTCCTATTTCAATGTACGGCAAACTTACACACAGAAATACATGCATGAATGTGTGGGTGTGGTCAGTTACAGCCGCTGTTATCCTTGAATCGCACTTGCGTATAAGTGCAATGCATATTTTTAGCCAAGTACATAATTTCTATCCTAAGTGTGAATACGGTCCAAGATCTCTTGAGGTTTGCTTCAGGTGGAACAAGGCACCGGTACTCTTCTACTGCAAAGCTGAGACTGTATCCCGGGATCCCATATTCTCTGAATATTTGACAGGTGTTTATCATCTTCTGGGTACGGAAGTCTCATTTCCCTGTTGTTTATTGCTTATTATGTTTTTATTATTGTTTTAAAATGTTATATTAAACTTTCTGAATGAATTATAGAACCTCTTCCATCTCCTTTTTTCCTTCAGGATTGTCTGAAAGAAATGCATACAATCCTCAATTTTGGCTTAATCCATTTGAACTTTAGGAACTTTGGGGATTTGTATAAACTGAAAGTAACTGTATAGAGTAACTGTTTCTAGAAATACATTACATTGAATCCGAGTGGACTTATTTGTTTATTTTTTATTTATTAACACTTTATTAATGCTTCAAAGTTTATTATTTGAAAATGTAGTTGTTAACTGTTATATTTTAGAGAGATATAATCATTTTACTATTGGTTTAAGATTTAGCATTTAGGATTTACAGGGTTTTAAATATGTGTCTATTTTATTCATTATAGCTACTGATTTTTTTAGAGTTCACTTTGAGGATTACATTTTACCCATTAACTTTTAACACATACTGTATTTAGATAGGTATTCCCAATAGATTTTAATGAGTGCTTCATATCACAACCTCTCCTTGTTTGCACTTTGGATTGCTTGTGAGCAAACTCTGAACAGGGTAGATAAGTCACACACTCTATTTTTTGGAGGTGATCACCCTGTATCACAACCAGCATTGAACCTACTTGTCATCATAGTACATTATAATTATAATTAAGTTTTTATAGTCAAATAATTAAAATTTAGGATTAATTCAACTCAGTAATTTGCTTATTTAGCTTTACCACATTGCAATGCGAAAGGTGGTACAAATTATTTTTATTTACTTGCACAAAGGGAATAATTCTGCATTTGCACAATGAAATACATATTGCATTTATGGTTAATCTTTATATTAGAGTTGAATTAGGAAACTTAGGAAAATTAGGAAACTAGGAAGCCTGTTTTGCCGTATGTCTCAAACTCTGGATCAGCCTCCCTGTTTGCAAGCAGGCCATTTCAATGACAAAACTGTACAGTTTCTAGCTGACATTATCTAGTAAGTAATAGGAAACTGAGAGCTAGAATCTGATTGGTTGGTATGGGCAACATCTCCACTTTTCATTATCCGCAGCTTAGTAAAACTAGCCTCTGTACTGTGAGTCTCCTGACTCCTAACCTTGCAGCAACTCTGTGCAAGGCTTGGACACACTACTGGACTCCCTGCAAAAAAAGCTTTTTAATGACTGCATTGTATTTAATTGTTACCACTGTTATTATATCCATTCCGGCCATATATTGTAAACCTTTATTAACGCATTTTATTACATCCTTTTGATATCTTATAAAATCTAACCTGTAATGCTGACCACACTGCTCTTTCTCATTCCTCTCCACAACATATCTTCTCTCTTCTCTACAGCTTTTGAGCTGGGCATACACTAGAACAATTATTGGTCCAATTAGGGGGTGGGCAGATAAACAGGACGATTTCCCACTAGGGAAATGTCCCATTATTGGCACCATACACCTCTCCTGCTGGGACCGATAATCCTAGCAGAAGGGGGAAAAAGGACAGGGTTCTCTATGTTGCTGCTGCTGTATATCTATGTACAAAGCTGCTCTGACAGCTTTGAAGATATACTTTAAAGTTGTCAGAACAGCATAGTACATAGATATACAGCAGCGGCTATTGCATGCAGTAATACAGATTCCCACAGCTTCCCACAGCGCGGTTTCGGCCGATCCCTGTCTGTACTACTCCCTTCAATAGCCGCTGCTGCATATCTATGTACTATGTTGCTCTGACAGCTTTAAAGTATACCTTCAAAGCTGTCAGAGCAGCTTTGTACATAGATATAAAGCAGCGGTAGCTTTGATGAACAGGGAGCCATTCAGCTGGCTCCTTTAAAATATTGGGAGCTTTCTCCCGATTTAAATTAAACATGTTGAAAGATCAAATAATCGCACCAGAGTGTTTCTGGTGCGTTTATCTGGCATTTCAAAAATTGATCTGGACCATACAATAGAGCAATTATTTGCCCGGTCACCCTATAATTGGGTGATCGGGCCAATAATCGCTCTAGTGTATGGCCAGCTTTACTACCCTTCATTCTCATCCCTCTATCTTTATTGGCCCAGCTCTGCTAAACAACACACTAATTAACACACATGAACTCTTTTCCTATCTTAAATGCTTACATGTAGTTTCCTCTAATTCAGGCATAGGCAACCTGCGGCTCTCCAGATGTTGCAAAACTACAATTCCCATCAAACCTTGTTAGGTATCAGCTATGCTTTTGCAGGTAAATCATGCTGGGCCTTGTAGTTCCACAACATCTGGAGAGCCACAGGTTGCCTATGCCTGCTCTAATGGTACAAATAATACAACATCCTCAAACAGGGGGTTAATGTCCAGCGCTCCATCCTTAAGCTGCCAGATCCCAGTTAAAACAGAGTATACACCAACACCCAACACAATCCATCTACTGAAACTCCTGTGGAGCTCCAACTGGTTAAAAACTACAGTACAAGAAATACAATCTTGGACTCCAGGCGCTAAACAGGAAAAAAGTCAACTTTTACAGAAATGTCAATATTCATAAAAAAGGCCCCAATTCAGATGTAATTTCCTACTTCTGTTTTTCCTTCTCAAACTCCTTCTTAATTTTCTTCTCCTTATTCCAAATAATCCTTCAATTTGTTCCCATACAAGAAAGGAAAAAAAGAGAAAACCTTGTGTAATCCTGTTTCAGCAATACGATAAAATTCTCCTCTAAGTGTTCTACGCACATTAGTAATTCTTTCTATTTGAATGTAATATTTCTTGTCTGTCTTTCCTCTTATTTCTCTTTGTACATAAAAAAACAAAATACTTCCTTAGTGCAACACTATCAATTGCTCACTTCTCCAATAAATAGTATCACACTCACCCGTCCAGTGTCATTCTTCGGGGCGTATCATAAATCACTCAGTCCTCTCAGAAGGGTTATGTAGGAAAAAAAATAACAAAATCACCATCATAGTGCAATTTTGCCAGTACAACACTTCTTCAACAGATAGTGTCACACTCACCTTTCAAGTGTAAATAATAAATAAATAAGGCAAATAATAAATCCCTCAGTCCTCCCAGCTGCATTATGTAAGAGAAAACATCAAAATCGCCAACATAGTGTAGATTTGCCAATAAATTAAATCTTCATACAATTTATAATGTACTCATAATTCAGACGTCTTGTATTGTAGCATTTAACAGAGTCACTCCGATCCCAGCTCTCCTGATATCCCAAAGGGCAGCACTCTGATATTATTATTATATTTTAAGATATTATTCTTTGTATTAGACAGAGCAGAAATACCAGAGCAGGTAGAACGCAGGAAACTAAACACTATCACCAGCAATGTAAGTCTCACACTGCAAGATATTTAACAGGCATCTGTCCCAATCAGCTTCTGCACACACCTCCCTGCTGATTAAGAAGCAAGGTAGCAAAACATTAACCCTTACATGCCTTTCTGGAAAGACTAATGGCATGTAACAGTAGTATTTATAGCCTGTGGCCTACTTTTGAAAAATAATTTCAGGGAGAAAAATAAAAAGCATAGGGGTGATTCCTTGCATTGCCAGGGGGCTGTTCCTGCATCGCCAGGGGGTGGTCCCTGTGTCGCCAGTGTTTGTGTATGGGTGTCCTGCAAAGTCATTTCAAAAGTCAAATATTTCTAGTTGGTGGGAGTTGAAATAATGTAATAAATATCTACAACAGCCTTTGTATGTATTAGAGTGATTTTATGTATTCTCCACACCTTCCTCCTACTCTATTGTATTCTACAAACTTCCCCCTACTCCCTATGCATTCTCTGAATTCTCTAGACTTCCCCATAAGCCCCTGTGTATTCTCCAGACTTCCCCATACGCCCCTGTATTCTCCAGACTTCTCCATACCCCCTGTGTATTCTCCAGACTTTCCCATAGTCCCCTGTATTCTCCAGACTTCCCCATACTCCCCTGTATATTCTCCAGACTTCCCCATACTCCAGACTTTCCCATACTCCCCTCTATTCTCCAGACTTTCCCATACCCCCTGTGTATTCTCCAGACTTCCCCATATTCCCCTGTATTCTCCAGACTTCCCCATACTCCCCTGTGTTTTCTCCAGACTTCCCCATACGCCCCTGTATTCTCCAGACTTCCCCATACTGCCCTGTATTCTCCAGACTTCCCCATACTCCCCAGTATTCTCCAGACTGCCCCACACTCCCCTTTGTATTCTCCAGTCTTTCCCATACTCCCCTGTATTCTCCAGACTTTCCCATACCCTTTGTGTATTCTCCAGTCTCTCCCATACTCCCCTGTATTCTCCAGACTTCCCCATACTCCCCTGTGTTTTCTCCAGACTTCCCCATACGCCCCTGTATTCTCCAGACTTCCCCATACTGCCATGTATTCTCCAGACTTCCCCATATTCCCCTGTATTCTCCAGACTTCCCCATACTCCCCTGTATTCTCCAGACTTCCCGACACTCCCCTGTGTATTCTCCAGTCTTCCCCATACTTCCCTGTATTCTCCAGACTTCCCCATACTCCCCTGTATTCTCCAGACTTCCTCATACTCCCCTGTGTATTCTCCAGACTTCCCTATACTCCTCTGTATTCTCCAAACTTTCCCATACTCCCCTGTGTATTCTCCAGACTTCCCCATACTCCCCTGTATTCACCAGACTTCCCCATACTTCTCCTTTATTCTCCAGACTTCCCCATACATCCCTGTATTCTCCAGACTTCCCCATATGCCTCTGTATTCTCCAGACTTCCCCAAACTCCCCTGTGTATTCTCCAGACTTCTCTATACTCCCCTGTATTTTCCAGACATCCCCATAATGTCAGCCTCCATGTCTGCCCCTTAATGTCAGCCTCCATATCTGCCCATTAATGCCAGCCCATTTATTTATTTTCTCACTTACCTTTGATGTCTTCTGCCTTCCTCCATGGTGCTCCTGTCCGGCTATCCCTCTCCCCGGTGTCTGCTGTGCGGTCACGTGATCGCTGATAATACAGGGCTCCTACGGGAGCCCTGTAGGACCAAATCTTTTTACTTGGATGGCAGTGACCGTATAACTTAGGGTCACAGTCATTCAGTAACAGGTAACCTGTGTTGTTTTTGCATTGTTATTGTTGCTCCTAGTTCACTATTCACCTGTTGTCTGTATTGTCTGTATTACCTTGTGGCACTAATAAACACTATTGATCTCTTCACTCCTGTCTGGTTATTAGTGCTTAGCTACACCTGGGGCTGCCTTCCACAGGTCGTGACCTACTGGGTGTCCTGCCGCATAAGCCTATCCTCACCATCAGGGGCCCTAGTAAAGACCAGGCCCCATTTAGACTCCTTATTCTGGAAGAAGCCAAGTAACACTACTATTGCTTAAAACCTTTCAGGTCAGTTACAAGTCTTTCATTCCTTGTCTAAATGGATTTTAGCTGTGCTTCATTTAACTTTATGACTAGGGTGCACCTATTTATTAGCTTAAACAATTATAATTTGACATGTGTGTTTTTTAAACTCTGACCATTTTGTAGTGGCTATAAATTTAATGATACTACTACATACAAATTTGAAATATCATAATTGCAAATTGATGGTAATGTCATCACAATGCTTGCTTTTATTTTGTTATGAATTTAGTTTTATCTACAAAGGCATTTGGCATAAGAAATTCACTTTAAAGTAATCATCTGTATATTGTGGCCTTGTCGCCAAGTTTTTTTTAGGGTTGTTTTGAAATGTCACCTGTGAAAAGGAATCTAAGATATTAGTACACACATCTACAATTTCAGCAGAGGCGGAACTACCATTGGTGCAGCAGGTGCAACCGGGGCCCATGCTGATACAAGGGCCATCTGCACTGCAGAAGCTTCCCATTGGGTTACTTGGGATATTTTCAAGGCCAAAGCATATTTTATGCACTTGGGCTCACAACTGGCTAGTTCTGCCTCTGATTGTCAGGTATACTAAAACTGATCTTTGAACAAAAAAAAACATATTTATCCTCCCACTACCCAAAATGTTTAAAAAAAACATAATCACACACAATTACACACTATCACACTTTATGTTGGGTAACCATTGTGTGAAATTACTGTTGATAGAGCAATTACTAGTTAAAAAAATATGCAAACATTCCACAACTCACTGCTTTTCACCATGTTGGTGAAATGCTTCTCCACCTCACCATGCTCCTCACCTCAATCATTGTGGAATGTCTCCATCACAAGCTCCACAAGCTTCCTCTCTTCTTCTTGCACTTGTTCTTTTTTTAGCTGGTGGAACCATGCTTATGTCTGGGTAAATGGTGGATGGCTGACAATTATGCATCATTATTACATGCCTTGCATTCCATACTGCACATTGTCCTTGCTTTTCTAATCTTAATAAAGTTGAATTTTTGCTTGATGCATTGGCGTATCTATAATGGGTGCAGGGTGTGCAGTGCACACGGGCCCCTCAGAACAGGGGGCCCTGTGGCATGCATCCTGCACCCTGGGTTGGCAGGGGAAGGGGGGCCATTCATCATCTATTTCTTCCATCTAATATCTTCTGGAGGGAAGAAATAGATGCCAAATTAGTCCCCCTTCCCCTGAGGTGGAACTGTCCCGAGTTGCGGGTTGAAAAGGGGCGGGGCTTACATAGTCATTAAGCCCCGCCCCCTTTTCGGCCCGCGAATCTGGACAGTCCTGTCTCAGGTAAGGGAAGGGGGGGCCCATGTGCAAATCCTGCACACGGGCCCCCTCACTTCTTAAAACGCCCCTGGCTTGATGAGTTTGTATTTACCAATCAAAATTTTAGTATTATGCAGCATAAGCAGGCCTCAGTGTCAATCTCCAAATTTTGTTAGTGTTCATTGTGGATGTTCCTTAAAATTAGCCAATGGTGTACATTTGACGCAGCCAATCTGAATTTTTTTAACAGTATTTTAGACTTCAAAAATGACTAGAGCTGCAAACTTTTCTATGCATAAGCTATGCAGAAGAAGATCTGACAGACATACACGAGAGCCAGACGGAGCATCAGAACAAGGATGGGGATTCACAGCCACGTTGATCAGCTGCAGTGGTCAGATTTACAACATACCACAGAAGACTGTAAGCAAGTAAATGTAGATCTATCTGTATTTTAAACTATCTGTTTGTATCTAATTGTTTATTTAATAATAGTGCAGATTACGTAGCACAGAAAATATTTCTCATTTACATCAGCTACATTCTAAGTTCCATAACACAGACACACACATACAGAATAGGGTTAATTTATAAAGAAGCCAATTAACCAACCAGCATGTGGGAGGAAACTGGAGCACCTGGAGGAAACCCACACAGACATGGGGAGAACATACACACTCCACACAGTCTATAAAGATCGCATGTACGCAATCTATGGAACGAAACGCTACATAGATAGCGTAAAATAGTTACTATGCATGCATAGTAGCCAAAATTGGATATCTTGGCACATAACTAAAAAAAATGCGGTGAATCCAGTCCTGCGTCACTTCACTCAGTGGAGTGGCCCTACCTATGGGAGATTCTTTGCCATTTTAACATGGGTAATAACTTAATTAATTGGATCAACATTTTATATACCGCCCCCAGGTTGTGGATATGTGTAAACGGACGCACAAGCACATCTTTTGCACTGGGACAGGATATCTGAGGGCCTCCCCATGGGGAACTATCCTGGCAAAATTGCCCTCTATGCTGACGACATGCTCATTTTCCTGGCAGATGCAGGGGGCTCCTTGACCAAGCTCCTGCAGGTGGTGGAGGAGTTTGGGCTTTATGCGAGATTGTGTATTAATTGGAACAAATCCAACTTGTTCCCGCAGAATTATGTGGTTACGGTTTCTCCAGATTGCTCACATCCTCTTGTTTGGGCTACAAAATGTAAGTATCTAGGTATCTGAATCACAGCTAACCTCATAGATTACACAAAACTTAATATTAACCCAGTCACTACCTACGTCAAGAACAAAACCTAAATTTGGCAAAAGCAACCCTTACCTAAAACAAGCAGGAGGTTGGTTCATAATCTTCTGGATTTGGAGGTCTTGGACCAGGACACGCTGCTATGATATAATCAACGGTTTGGACAACTGATTTCTTTGGAGGGTAGGAGTGTGTGGAGCTCTCATGGCATTAATACATTGGGTAACTTATATAACGGGAGAGACCTCAAATCGTTTGTAAAATTACAGGAGAAGTACCTTGTCCCCTTTTTTATAGGTATTTACAGTTCTGGCATGGCCGGGGTTCCCAATTCTAGCCTACCTTTTATTGTCCTGTCACCTGTTAAAACCTTATTAAAGGATTTATTTTCTGAAGGGGCAATTTAGGTTATTTACTCAACCATTTATGGGACATGTCTGAGCTGAGAGTGAAGAGGGAGGGGGATGTTGGGGTCTTGGATGATAAGGATTGGGAGAATGTTCTGGAGTCCACCAGATATGCCACAGCATCGACATTGCTTTAGGCAAATAAATTTTTATGTCATTCATAGGGCCAGATTTACTAAGGGGCACATTAATGCAGTGATTTAAATCGCTCAACATCGCATTCCAACTCATGTGGTTTGTCGTTTAAAGCGTCATATTTACTAAATATCGATTTATGTGTGTGAATCACAACAGTGATTCTGTGCATTTTAGAACTGTTGCAAATTAGCCTTAAAATAACATTTGTTATATATTTTGCAAAGTTTTTTATTTCCCCACAAAATCGCGTTTGTTGCATGAAAAATGTCATTCGTTGGGCTCTACATTGCGAGAGTTTATTGTAAGCATGCGAGATCTCACATTCCAAATCACGTGACTGCCTCCTGATCCTGGAATGCGGTTTCACTTTCCCTTTGTCCTGCTGCTGTGTGTATTCCAGAGTTTGGAGGCTATTTTTATCTCTGGACCTTATCATTTTCACGCACAATAGTAATTTATTCAGGTACTATGATCCTTATTATCTGTGGTGTGATTTTATGCTTACCATAATTGTATTTTAGTATCAAATTAGGACATTAAAGAGTGCATCATACAATTAGTATTTGTTGGTCATGTAATGTTAATTAGTTATTGCTGAATATGTGAGTTTTATTCTCATTATTCTTTTGCAATTGGATGTAACATATATTTCTCAACATATGTGCCTATCTTCAGACATGTTTGTTGGACTTGTATAAGTTATGTATACGCTAATAGTCCTGATCATGTCCAATAAATTTTAAGCTAAAACTTCAGCTAATATGTACTTGTTAAACGTTCATGCTTGATGTACCTGGTTGATTATGTTTTTTTTTTTTAATACTGCAGTCCTTTATTATTTGCATGCATTTGTGCCACTTCATACTAATCGTGTTTAATGTTACCTGTGTGAAGATATAAAGTGGAATAACTTTTAGGGTGCATTTTGTATCAAGTGTATATGTTGCCCCTAGCAACAAACATGTGTTTTGGGTGACATTATATATTATTAAATAAGAAATTGAGTACTATTTGTGTATTGCTAGTTAATTTTTTTTTTTTTTTTTTTAACTTCCAATTTTTATTGATTTTATAGAAGTAAAAAGGAAGGGGTACAGAAAGGAAAAAAGGAAGGGGTAGGGAAGGGGAACATCATATTATGCAGAACATAACAATACAGACAATGGAACAACATTGACATATCAAAGTAAAGAGGCCCTACAGAGTGCCAGACGGGTTTTAACAGAGGGCCCATGCCTTGACTGGAACCGGCACAATCGTACTACTCAGCCCAGGGCCGGGAAATCCTAGAGGGGCCACAATAAACGCTATGGAGCAGGAGTGTGTAGCAGAGTGCAGGGGCTAAGTAGACGCTGGTTGTTGCCTACTTACTTCATGAAGATAATCTGTCCAGGGGAGCCATTGGAAGAGGGGACAGGAGGCGGAAACCCGATACTCAGCCAGGAGTGTTTCCATGATGTGATTTTGCGTGACTTTAGCAATTATTTTGGGAAGGGTAGGGGGGTCCGCTGACTTCCAAAGCTGGGCAATTGCAGCTCTAGTGGCAATTAGGATATGACCAAAAAGGTACTGTTTCTCTTTAGGGAGGTCATCTGGGTAGAGATGCAGTAACGCTACTTGTGGGGAAGGGAGGACGGTATGATTTAATACCCTTGATGCCAGAGAGAAGACCTCCCTCCACAGGGGCTGGACCCTGGGGCACGACCAAAATACATGCAGGAGGTCTCCCGTGAGACCGCAACCCCGCCAACAAAGTTTAGACGTCTCCGGCCACATAGTATGTAGTCTCGCTGGGGTAAGATATAGCCTATTCAACAGTTTGATACCCATCTCAACATGGTTCGCACATCTAGACCTTTTGAACATTTGGGCAGACATTTTGATCCATTGCTGTTGTGAGATTGGGATTCCCAGGTCCCTCTCCCATTGACTGTGCGGGGAGGGTTTTTCCCATGATAGGACCGAAGAGACTATATTAGAATACCAGAAGGATATAGCTCCTGCACTACCGCCGCACGTCAGGCGACGGTATAAATGATCTGGGGGAAGTTGCAAAGTGTTAGGCGTTTTCAATGTAGCAGATACCCAGTGGCTAAGCTGCATGTAACGAAAGGTCTCAGAGACCGGGATATTGAAATGTGTAGTTAGCTCTGAGAAAGTGCGTAATCGTCTCTGTGGCATCAAGTGCTCCAGTTGGGAGAGCCCCTGGGCACTCCATCTAGAAATGTTGAGATCAGGTATGAACTGAGACAGGGCCGAAATGGGCAAATTACTAGTAGGTAAGACAAGACTAGTATATCGACTCAGGAATCGATCCCAAACCACCAGGGAGTCTCCCATGGACCGAAGGGGGGGGTCTAGAGGGGGCCGCTGTTGACCAGGCATCCAGAGTAGGTCTGAAAGGGAAAGTACGCGGAGTAGGCTAGCCTCCAGACTTACCCAAGGTTTTCGAGGCTCCAAACGGAACCAGTCTCTCAGTTGCGCCAACTGGCAGGCCATATGATAGGCCCCCAAATCTGGAAGGCCTAGTCCGCCCAAATCTTTAGGGAGGGTCATACGGCGTAGGGCAATTTTAGGTTGCTTACCCTTCCATATATAGGTGGTCATAAGTTTGGAAAATTTGTCAATGTCCCTTTTTTGAGGAATGTACGGTATGGCCCGGAAAATATACATTAATTTTGGTAGTAATGACATTTTGAACGCTGCAACTCTGCCCAGCCATGAAATTTCATGTAGCATCCACGAAGTGGTTAGCTGGGAGAGATGCATGTAGAGGGGG
>WWET01001636.1:204713-241041 GCA_011038615.1 Limnodynastes dumerilii
CCTGCCCCTCGGCCAGAATTACGATCAATGGTACCCTGACGGACTCGATTACAATAACTAATGGTACCCGCCAGGGCTGTCCTTTATCTCCTCTCATCTTTGCTCTGGTAATTGAACCCCTAGCGGGCCCGTATTCGTAATTCCACTGACATTCATGGTATTCCGATCACTGACCGTGACTACAAACTATCCCTCTTTGCGGATGACATTCTCCTTACCCTAACCCAACCCTTAATTTCAATGCCCAATCTATTTCATCTCCTTGACACTTATAGCCACCTTTCCAACTATAAAATTAACTTAACTAAATCTGAAGCCCTTCCCCTCAACATCCGACCCCAAGACCAAAGGCTCCTTTCCTCCAAATTTGCATTTAAATGGTGTCATAAAAAAATTAAATACCTAGGGGTTTAGATCATCGACTCGTACGATTCTCTTTATAGTGCAAATTTTCCTCCCCTCATTAGTAAGCTGCGGGCGGATCTCCGTACTTGGAAACACCTCATTATCTCGTGGCTGGGCCGGATCATTGCCATTAAAATGAACACTCTCCCCAAGCTCCTCTACCTCTTCCAGACCCTCCCAGTTAAGGTCCCTCCTTCTGTTTTTTCCCAGTTCCAAACTGACCTTAGCCAATTTGTTTGGAACAATAAACCTCCACGCACTCGTCTCCCTCTCCTTAAAAAAACAACGGTTAACGGAGGTAGAGGCTTCCCCGATTTAAAGGCCTATTATTGGGCCTCTCACCTTAGCCAAATAGTAGCCTCCTTTGCCCCCCCAGGTACTTTAGCGTGGGCTGACCTGGAGGCCATGTTCCTAGGTGTTACCTCCCTGTCCTCCCTATGGGGACTTCCACGCCACACCCGAACACCGATGGTCTCTCCTCTTGCTACTACTCAGTTTTCCTCCTTTATTTGGAACTGCTGTAAGAGAAGGCTGGTTGGTGGCCACCCTCACTCCCCTCTCACTCCGCTATGGGATAACCCGGCGTTTCCTGTCGGTCGATCTCCTCGGTTTTCAATTTCCTGGTGCCTGGCGGGTATACGCTTTGCATCGGACCTAATCTATAATCGCACCTGGCTAGCCCCCCCAGATCTCTACCTACACTTCCCTGAGCTCCCACACAACCCTTTTCGGTTTCTCCAAATCCGACACTTCCTTCACTCTCTCTCTGTCGAACACATCTCAACCCGACCATCTGAATTTGAAACTGTGTGTCTCTCCTCACCACTCCGCAAGGGCATGATATCCTTTCTCTATAGCTTGCTACTGACATCTCTGCTTGGGCCCCAAGATGCACACGAGAGTCGATGGGAGCGGGACCTTGGCCCTCCTCCAGATGAGGATACCTGGGAAATCATCAGGTCTCAAATAGCAAAATCGTCTATATCTACCAGGATTAAAGAAAACGCTTACAAAATTTACTATAGATGGTATTATACCCCTGATAGATTATTTGCGATGTTCCCTGCGGCTTCCCCCTTGTGCTGAAGGGGATGTGGGCAGCCTGGCTCCTTCCTACATATCTGGAAGAGTATCAGACCTCCTAAACCATACTTTTTCTTTCCCAATCCCCAAAGACCCCTGGACCTTCCTTCTGTGTCTACGGCAACGCCCGATCGTGGATTGGGCATCCGTAGCAGCGCCGTAGTGACGCTGGATCACTACGGCAATGCCCGATCGTGGATCGTCCCCCAGCGTCCCTACGTTCAGGTTAGTGTATGTGGGCGGGGGGAGCTAGCTAAATGAGGGTGGGAGGGCGGGCTAAGCGGCCATATGCTCCTGTGCGAGCGTATGGCCCCTTCCGTACGCCGGCTGAAGTTAGGGTAGCCTTCAGCCGGTGTAAGGAAGGGGCCATACGCCCACACAGGGTAAGTGAACGCCGATCAGGCCCATAGAGAGTGACAGCAGATAAGAGCCACATAGCCCATCCAGTCTGCCCAGTTGTCTATTTCAAACTATACTGACCCTAGATCCTATTTACCCTTAATTTAGTTTAAAATTTTGGATATCCTTATATTTATCCCAAGCATGTTTAAACTGTTTTTGCTGTGTTAGGCTAGTCCACTTATATATCACCCTTTCAGTGAAGTTTTGTTTCCGCACATTTCCTCTGAATCTACCACCCTCCACTTTATATTCATGTCCTCGTGTTCTATTACACCTTTTCCTTCAAAAAATGCCACCTCCTCTAGCTGTTCACAACCCTTGATATATTTGAAAGCTGCTATCATATCCTCTAGCCTTTCTTGGTATGTTTTGTGACACATGCTATGTACCATTTTAGTTGCTCTTATTTGAACAGTCTCTAATGTATTTATGTTTTCTGGAGATATGGCCTTCAGAACTGAACACAGTATTCTAGGTGAGGTCATACCAATGATCTATAAAGGGGCATCACTACTTCCCTCTTTCTGCTACTAATTCCTCTCCCTATGCAACAAAGCATCTGACTTGCCTTTCTCATGGCTTTGTTACATTGCTTGGCTACCTTTAAGTCACATGAAATAATGACTCCTAGATCCCTTTCCTCCTCAGTAGTTTCTAATGAAGTACCATTAATGATATATTGAGCTTTTGGGTTTTTGTGTCCCAAGTGCATGATTTTGCACTTTTTGGCATTAAACTGCAGTTGCCACACTCTTGACCATTTCTTCAGTCTACCTAGATCATCCCTCATTTTCTGTACCCCACCTGGCATGTCTACCCTGTTACATATCTTTAAGTCATCTGCAAAAAAGCATATTTTCCCCTCAATTCCACAGGCAATATCACCTATAAAGATATTAGATAGTAATGGTCCAATTACAGAACCCTGGGGTACTCCACTGGTTACCTTACCATCCACAGAAGGAAATCCATTTACTACAATCCTCTGCTATCTATCCTGTAACCAAGATTGTATCCATGCAACTATCTTTAAGTCCAATCCCAAAGTTTCCAGCTTACTTAACAGTCTGCGATGTGGCGCAGTGTCAAAAGCCTTGCTAAAATCTAGATAATCTATGTCTACAGCTCCCCCTTTATCTAATACTTTACTGACCCAGTAATAAAATTCAATAGCATTTGTTTGACATGATTTTCCCCCCAAAAAATCCATGCTGCTTAGGATCCTGTAAGTTACTTGATTTAAGATACTGTACAATTTGTTCCTTTAACAGTGTTTCCATCAATTTCCTTACTACTATTGTTAGACTCACTGGTCGGTAGTTTGATGCTTCTTCCCTACTTCCACTTTTATGCAGAGAAACAACATTTGCTATTTTTCAGTCCTCTGGAATACTCCAGTTATAAGTGACTGAGGCCCTGATTCAGAGATTGAAATTAAGAACTTAAAGTTACACCTGGGCTAAACCATGTTGATTTCAGGGGAGTCAAATTTCATTTGTTGCAATAGTATTATATTTAAAAGGTGATGTTTCCCAGCTCAAGTCTAATTAGCAGTTTAAAAGTGAAGGTGATCAGGTATCTGTGTGCAATAAGTAAAAGCAAAGCATTCTCCCTGCATGCATAGAATAAAATTAACTTGACTCCCCCTGAAATCAACGTGGTTTTGCCCAGGTGTAACTTTAAGTTCTCATTTTCAGCCTCTGAATCAGGCCCTGATTGAATAATTTAGTTAATGGTTTTGCCAGCATCTCTCTAAGCTCATTTAGTATCCTTGGATTTATCCCATCTGGTCCCATTGATTTGTCCACTTTCAGCTTTGAAAGTTCTTTTAATACCTGCTCCTCAGTAAAAGTAGTAGTAATTTCCCCCATTGTATTAATAGCCCTCCCATTTAAAAATGGACCCTTCACCTCTCTTTCTTTTGTAAATATTGAACAGAAATACTTGTTAAGTTGATCTGCCATAGCCCTTTCACCTTCAACAAGAATCCCACTCTACGTTTTACGATCTTACAATAGCCTTTCATTTATATACCTAAAAAGCTTTTGTCCCCTTTTCATACTAAGTGGACACGTTTTTCCTCAGTTTGTGCCTTTGCTGCTCTGATAACCTTTTTAGCCTCCTTGTGTTTTGCAAAATATTCCTCCCTGTCAAAATCATTTTGAGTTTGCTTATAATTCAGAAAGACCATCATTCTTGCTTTCACTATAGTTGCTACTTCTTTTATAAACCACAGTGGCTTTCTTTTACTGGGGTTTTCCTAACCTTTTGTGACAGAGAAAGCATTTCTCCACATGAAAGTAATGTGGAGGATCCTGACCAGGTTTTAGAGCAACAGCAGGGAAACTGGTTTGATCAGGGTTGGGCTAATCAACAGCACCTGTACTCTCCTGATATAAGTGTTTCAAAGACAGAGGGTCAATGCTCTTGATGGTGGAATTGGGGGTTGGGTTAGCATAGGGACCTTTGAAACACTTGAAGAGTCTGTGAACTGTCTGTGAACTATGTTGTGACACTGACATGCTGCACTGTTGTAATCATCTTGCTGTTGCTGATACAGTTTATCTGTTATGCTGTTTGTCTGCTTCAAAATAAAATGACTTTACTTCAGCTCCTCCATGTGATGTTCTTCCTTATCACAATTTCGTATAGAAAAGTCTGTTGCTGTTATTAATGTATTTTTTTTAATTTCCCCACTGCTCCTGTACCCCTTTCATGTGCTTCCAATCCACCAAAGAATCACTTACACATTTCCCCATTTTTACAAAATCTGCCTTCCTAAAGTCTAGCACCCTGGTCTTTGTGTGGCATGTGTCTCTCTTAGGGCCTCATTCATTAAGCTTGATTTGGGCTAAATCGCGTGATTTGGAGCTTAAAAATCGCCAAAGTGGGTTCATTAAGCTCCAAATCACACAATTTGATTATGTTTTTAATCGCGGGATTTTTTTTCATTACAAACATACAAAGTTTGTAATTCATTAAAGACGATTTCACCAAATCGCGGTGAAATCGCCTATAAATCACAAAAAATAAAATTGCAGCCAGAGAGGTGCAATTTCATTTTTTTGAGCCGATCGGGACCAACAAAAACAGATGTCCGTATAACAGACATGTGTTTTTGTGTGTGTAAAAACTCAGCGCTGCATGGCTGCAAGCCGCAGCCATGCTGTACTGATGGAACAACAAGGATCAGCCAAGCTGATCCTTGTAATTCTATCAGGACAACATGGTTACACTTGTAATCATGCATCGCTGCGTGTACAGTGTAAAAAAAAAAATAAAAAAAATCACAAGACATACATTAACCCCTACATTGTAAAAATAAAGTATGCATGTAAAAAAAATATTTTCCTAACTAACAATGTACCCTACATGAGTGCACTTACCTTCGGTGGTCATCTCTCCTAATGTAAGTGAAGTGTGTGCAATGTATCGTGTGTATAAAACCCAGTATGGGTTTAAACCACTGAGTGGAGGTCCTAAGAACAGTTGTAAGCATGTCTTTATGTTACATACAATTTCATGGAATCTGCTACTGTACTAGCTGCAAGCATGACTGTTATCTTGAACAAACTGTATGTGGACTATGTGTACTGTGCCTTGTTAATAAAAAAAAATAATTAAAAAAAAAAAAGTAGCACCAGTAAAACACAAACTTGTTGGCACCTAGACGCGTTTCACTGTGATAGCACACAGTTTCATCAGTATAAACAGTAGAGGACCAATGTAACTGACATCACCTGTAGTATAAAAACAGTGCCCCCTAGTGACCTGATCGTCATAAGAAGAAGCCACGATGGAGTAAGGAAGATCTTCTGCTTCGTGTCAACTGGAGAAGAGGATCCAATTATCGAGAGAACGAGAATTCAGTGTCACAGTTCTCGCTCTCTCGATAATTCTTACAGTGCCCAAAGGGTATAAATAACCCCCAATTAATCAATTTTTTACTAACAGGTTTTTTTTTCTTTAATTAACTTTCTTTTTTTTTAAGCTCCGCTGAGCTGTGTCTACACTTGCACCATCTCTTGAGATGGTGCAAGTGTATGGCTAATTAAATAGCCAGCGGACCACTGTGGAAACTATATTTAAATGAGAAAAGCGACTCTTTTCTCATTTAAATATTCCTCCACAGGTGTAGCCCGGTCGGATGCGGACACAATCGGATGCTGTGTGCGCTCCCGATCTGGGCATGCGCAGTGGCCATTTTCACTGCGCTTCCGTCTGAAAAATAGAAGCGCAGGTTTGAATCAGGTCCAACAATTCTGAGCAGCAATAGTCTGTCAAATGTACTATATACAATGACCACCATAATCAGCTTTTAGCTAAACTGTTTATACTCAGCTGCCTAATTGTAGCCATACTTTATTTGCTGTTCTTTGTATTTGGTGAAAATAACATGCTAGAAGACATGAACTGCACGTTGAAATCTGCACATTTTATTGATTTGTGCCTATCTTACCATCAATTGGAATTAATGACATCTCATTTGGTCCGGATTGCATAGCATCTGCAAAGTAATTGTGTATTTGCTACATTAGTATCTTTTTTCATTCATCACCCTTATAGCTGGTTCAACGTGAAATATGAATTATGGACATGAACACTGAGAATTTCTGCTGACAAATGTTTTTAATTATATACTTCTGTCAAATTGCAGTTTTTTCTGTGTAGATATTGTATCTTTAACTTTAATAATTTGTTATGGGCTCTGTACATAGCTGGATTGAATACCATCTTATTATAGCTAATAGTTGAGCTGCCTTATCAACAGCTCAATAGCGAATTCAATATATGCAGAGTTATTTATGTTT
Organism: Limnodynastes dumerilii; assembly: GCA_011038615.1. Classification (NCBI taxonomy): domain Eukaryota; kingdom Metazoa; phylum Chordata; class Amphibia; order Anura; family Limnodynastidae; genus Limnodynastes; species Limnodynastes dumerilii. The sequence continues at coordinate 211,415 of WWET01001636.1, forward strand.
CTAAATAGTCTGTGATAATGATTATTATTGTATGATTTTTTATATAGTTCTCTTGAAATATATTTTATATGGTCATAAGTAACTTTAATTGTTGTTTAATAAATATTAGACTCTTGAAGCGCTCTTTATTCTACTCATTTTATTTTTTCTTTTAAGGGACTTATCCTCCCTGAAAGAGCTGCTGCAGAGTTTTTGATATTGTAGAAATTTAATTATACTGGGAAACCACAAGCGCTCCAGCAGGTGTGTTTTTGGTTGTTAATCTAAGTTATGTTTGATATAGTTTATTTATCACAGGTGCAAGCCTTCATAGGGCTGAGTTGGTGCTGCAGGAGGAGTAGCTGGTGACACGAGGAGGTTCCACAACAGAATGAGCAGGTTCTGCAGGAGTAGGAGCAGGTGGCAGACAAGGAGGTTCCACAACAGCCTGAGCAGGATCCGCAGGAGGAGGAGTAGGTGGCAAAATGAAAAAAAAAAAATGAAAGTTGCTCAGATGTGCAGCTCACAGCTTCCTCACACAGTTAACCCTTTGCTTACAGCCTGAACCTGCAAATCAGACAAGCTGCTTCTTTACCACATCCCTGCTGTACTGTGAGTTCCTATTCTTGCAGATCCACCATCTAAACTGCTAAATGCTTTAACCCCTTGTGTACCAACACTGCATATTACACTGTTATTACTTGCTGTCTCTACTAAATAAACCTAAATTTGGTTAGGTGCATATGTGTGGACTACAATCCATATCCAACATCTGCTGTCAGCTATCTTACACCACAAGACTCTGCCAATAGGTTATAGGCCCAGAGCAAGTTGGAAAAGCCCGCCAAACAGAGAAATGCTAGTAGAGGTACACAGAGAAATAAAAGGAAGGTGATTCATCAAAATGAAAAGTCCTTTATTTAATACAAGGGGAGAATGCACAGTACAGGAGCTAGTATGAGATTTGCAAAACTAAAAGGCTCAGAAAATTATACAACATGGAAATTCGCCATGAAAATGCAGCTAAAGTGGTAAAAGTTGTGGAAGGTCACAATTGAGCCAGGAGCAAGTCCAAACGCTGATGAAGTGAATAAAGTCATGGGAACCATAGGCTTGGCTGTGGGAAAGCACATGTACTCCATTAACAGCGGGAAAGTGTCAGCCCAAGATATGTGGACCGCCTTGCAAATGGCTTATGAATCAAAGGTCTGATGAGGAGAATAAACTTGAGGCATACGCTGTACGGAACAAAGTTAAGTGCCTGTAAAGACATGAATGATTACATTGATAAAATACTGTTAATAGCTCAGCAGTTGACATCTGTTGGAGCACCGGTGAATAATGAGGAAGTGGCGATGGCGATGCTGCAAAATCTGACACCAGAGTTTGATTTCCTGGTGCTAGCTTTGGAGTCCAATGATACCAAGCTAATGATAGAGACTGTGAGAGCCAAGCTACTACAGTTCCAAGAAAGTATCCCCGTCGAGACAGACGCTGAGAGTTCTCCCCACTAATAAAAGGTACAAAGTCCAAAAAGCCCAAGTTCGAGTGCAGTATGAGAAATTCCAGTGGTGCACAGAAGAAGCGTGACAAGGCAATCCAGTCAGCATTGAATGTGGCAGACAGTCATAAGAGCCATGTTTTCGGTTGCAGGAAAATGTTATTGAAAAAATGTGTTTTGATAAAGTGCAATGTTTTATACATGTGACCGGAGACAGCCCTGAGCGAGAGGGAGTGTTGGAGAGGAGAGCGCTCAGTAACCTGTCTCCTTCTTTATGCTAATGACTGCTCCCCTGCTCTAGTGTCTGCTCTAGTGTAGGCTTGTGCAGTCGGAGGTGTCAGATGACATCACCTTCCTGTTTGTCTGTTACACTGCCTGGGCGGGACCTGTGCTAGTTGGAGTTAGTCACTGAACTGCACAGATGTGCAGCTCACAGCCTCCTTACACAGTTAACCCCTTGAATACATTCTGAACCTGCAAATCAGACAAGCTGCTGCTTTACCACATCCCTACTGTACTGTGATTTCCTATTCTTGCAGAACCACCATCTAAACTGCTAAATGCTTTGACCTCTTGTGTACCAACACTGCATAACCTGTTGTTACTTGCTGTCTCTACTAAATAAACCTAAATCTGGTTAATTGCACATGTGTGGAGTACATTCCATATCCAACATCTGCTGTCAGCTATCTTGCACCACAAGACTCTGCCAATAAGGCAGGGGTTAATCTGCTAGCAACAGAAACAAAGGAAAGGAAATGCCCCAGCAACAGTGCCATTAACCAGTAACAGACTATACCATCTGTAAAATAAAACTCAAAAATATTAATTACATATATTTGCAAATATATGATAAGCCACCAGCCACCGTCAAGGCACAGGAGCACGAAGAGGAGAAGGAGGAGGATAGTGTAAAAAGACTCATCAGGAGGCAAGCCAAGAGTAAGTATTGTGAACTTGTTGCATATATGTAACTATTTTAAACAAATCTGTAAAATTACATACAGAAAATCCAACCCTGCTTCAAAAATGCTTGGACATTTTTAACAATAATCCCTGTACTGTAGAAGCAATGTTAAAGCTGGTGTATTATGCCATGCATGCTTGTTGGCATGTTAGTAAGTAAGACAGCAGCTTAGTAATGTTTATTTGTTTTCAACAAACACAGGTCCCACACATAATGGGCCGTATTCAGAACGGTCTTTAAGACCGCGTATACGCACTCTACGTTGCAACATGCAACGTAGATTACGTTTCAGAATTACTGCGCATGCGCAGTACATCATAGCGGAAAACTCCGGCCTTATATGCAATGAGGCCGGAGTTCTGAATACGGCCCAATATGCCTACCATGGTGGTGCAGCAGAAGGCTGTAATGTCTGGTCCAAGTCATGGTAAGCAATGTTTTTTTTATTTAGAAAACAAATCTTTACTTTGTATTTTAACATAGGCATATTATAGTTATAGACATTGAACTATGGCTATCATAACTAGACTACACAAATAGAGATTGCTTGAACAAAAAAGAAATGTTATGAGAAATTTAGCTAGAAGAAGAGAAACGCAGAGCCAGAGGTCATTGTCTGCTGATGAAACAGGGCTATGAATTTTAACAAAACTGGGGGAGACTGATACAGAAAAGAGTGAGGGAGGCGGCAGAGTTTTTCTGTGCTGACAGCTTTATTGTAGGTTGGCCATAAGGTTCTGAATATGTGTGTTGTGTAAATAATGACTACTCGTTGTTTATTCTGTTTTTAATTTTTTTTTTTTACTGTGTACAAATTGTGTTGGCATTTCTCTTTCCTGCAGATGTGAATTGTGACAAAATTTGGGGGCTAACAGTCACAAGAATAGTGGTGGAAATAGGAGACAAAATTAATCAGTTGAAAAAAAAATTGTAGATTTTAAAACTAGATGTAATTGTTTTGTTTTGTGTTATGTTTATGTTACAAAGTAAAAAAAAATATTATTTATGTTTCTTAAAAATAAATTTATTTTACCAAAATATAGTCACTATTCTTAGTATGCTAGGGTAGACAGTAATACAGACATAATTAACTTTATTTCTATTAACATATAACATCCAACAATAATATACTTTTTTCCAAAATGTGTCTTAAAATTTTGCTAGGACTTTGCTAGGACTAAGCAAGTATGGGCATAATTTTGATAATGAAAACATAAAAACATTGTACATTTCCGCATTAACTTTTGCATAGAATGCACGCGCTAGTATGCTGTGCTTACGGCTTGCGCGTGTATATTAAATTTAAATGCTAGATTATACGCATCGTATAAAGCATGGTATATGCAATTCTCAGTTGTCATTTCTTGTGGAAATCTGCAACTATGGATTAGATGTGGAACATTTTTATTTGCAGTAACGTGTTGAGCACGCTCAAAAATCTGAATCAGCTCGCAGATGTCATACTCGTTGACTGTGGTGCACTGTCTTGACTCACACTTACCAGTGGTTGTGTTTGAAAATCTCAGTTGTTTCCTGGCAGAAGCATTTGATACAGAAGCTGAAGCAAGGGATGTGTCATGTACAATTTGAGCTGACTAGTTGCTTGCACGTAGCTGTTTGCATCACTCTAGAAAAGTAATGTACAGAATCTACGTAAGGAAATACTACGTAGATAGCGTAAAATAGTTACTACGCATGCATAGTCCCACTTATCGGAAACTATGCACGTATGTTAAAAAAATCGTTGTTGTGAATCTGGTTCTGTTCCTCAGGGGAATAAACTCACCCTAGAAAATGGGATGCTAGATTACACATAATCGCAAATGAGGATGATGATGATGATGATGATGATAAAGGTGCTGCCAGTGGGGATTACATGTGCTAGCCATTGTACTCTTAACTGGTGCTGGACTGCTTCTAATGGCCTATGATTTTGCAGATCTTGAAAAATAATTTGTATTAGCTCACAGCAAATGATGTAACAGGGAGGAGGGGCCATATCTAGAGCTATGCTGGCTGGTGTTAAGACGCCAGCAGCGTAAGATCGGCTAAAAAGCTACAATATCTGCCCGGCGTAGCTACGGAAATGCCCGATCGTGGATAGGGCATCCATAGCAGCAGCGTAGTAACGCTGGAGGGGGCGTTCCCCTCTGTTACTATGCTGCAGTTAGTGCAGGTAGGCGGGGGGGGGAGGGTAATGAGGCTGGGAGGGCGGCATATTAACACTCGCTTAAGGGGTAGCCTTCAGCCGGCATAAGCGAGTGTTAATACGCTGGGGCAAGGGGAAGTGTCGGGGGAGTGAAGTGATGGTACGCTGAGCGTTAGCACACTCAGTGTACCATCATAGCTCTGGATCAGGCCCGAGGTGCCTAGATGTTTAACATCCTTGCCTCTAATTACTTTGTGCAATACAGGGCACATATGACTTGACAATTAGTTTTAGGGTTTGAGTAAAAGTATTTCCACATGGAGTAGGTAGATTTCTTGGTTTCTTGCCCAGGGTTCACAATGCACTTACCACTGGCACAAATTGTTGCCAATGGTGTAGGAATGTCTTCATCACAAAACATATCATCCTCTATACTTTTTATCAAGTTGTAGTTGAACAACACCATCATCAGCTTCATTATCTTCAGTGTCACATTCACAATGATCTACCTCATGATCATGGTATTTTCATTTGTTTTCCTTATTTACATGTCTCATTTGTTGCTGCTGTGCACTTCCTGGTTTGGTTCTGCCCTCTTACACTTTTTTTTTAGTAGATCTTCCCCATCCAGTGCATGTACAGTGTAGTCACTGTCGTTCTGCATATGTGCAGGCAGTTTTCAGTATTGTTGAGAATTGTTTATAAGTAATTTTCTAGTAGCTACAAGTGTCTTCTATTGGTGCAGGATTTGCAACTTCCACTGGCACCCTCTCCTCTAAACCCTAAAGTAGCCGCATCCTCTACAGTAGTTATGCCACTGTATATACTTGTATTAGAAACAGGGACGTCTTAATGACTGGGCAATTTGGGCTAATCCCCAAGGGCCCAACACACCAAGGGGCCTTTTAACCCTGTCCAACCCTAAACCTTTTTCAGTCTCAGCTGCAGCCCATGCAGAATTACATTTTCTGAATGTAGTTCTGCGTGGGCTGTAGCAGAGTCAAAAAAACCTTTTACTGATGGACCGGGACCGGCCACCGGGATGACTGTCCGCAGCGCAGCCCAGCATACTCTGTACCACTGGGCTACTCCTCCCCCTGTTGCCCAGCAGTCTCAGCAGCGCACCCGCAGCCTGACGCTCACGTGAGTGCTCACTGTACATAAGGCGTGCCGCAGGGGGACAAAGAAGTCACGGAGGTGAACAAGGTAAGGATTTTTACAGGCTGGCTCTGGCTGAGTAAGGAAAGGAAGAAAGGGCAGCACACAGGGCCGGACTGGCCATCTGGCATTTCTGGCAAATGCCAGATGGGCCACTGGAGTGATGGGCCGTTACTCAGTGCTGCTGGAGAGAGCCAGCACTCAATAGCAGAAAATATTCTCTCTGCTTTACATTGCTGAAAGCTCCACAGTACGAACATTAGATTTTCTACAGCCTTCTTCCTGGTACTGACAATCAACCAACCAGGGAGTAGCTGATGCCTTGTGCTACTCCCTGATTGGATTTTGCTGCTATGGACCGCCCCCACTTCCTGCAATGAGTTCACCTCGGCAGGCAGTCCAACTCTGCTAAAGTAAGTGTGTTTTTGTGTGTGTAAGTCAATGTGTAAAAGATGTGTTGTGTGTGAGTGTTATGCATACATGAGGCATGTTATGGGTATCTGAGGCATACATGCCGAGTGTGAGATTTATGAATATATCTTATATGTGTGTGTGTGTGTTTGTGTGTGTGAGTGTGTGTATTTGTGTGTGTGTAGATATATACTGTACCCATAAATAAATATATATTTGTAGATATATAGCTATAAACACACACATTATATATATGGAAGGAATGAGGCACTTGCAGTCTACCAACTTAGTTTAATAGACAAAAGTTGGACCAATAAAGAAACTTTTGTCTTTTAAACTAAGTTGGTAGACTGCGAGTGCCACATTCCTGGATATATATATATATATATATATATATACACAATCAGGTCCATAAATATTGGGACATCGGCATAACTCTCATATTTTGGGCTCTACAATGACACCACAAACAAGATGTGCTTTAACTGCAGACTTTCAGCTTTAATTTGAGGGTATTTACATCCAAGTCAGATGAACGGTGTAGGAATTACAATGGTTTCTATATGTGCCTCCCACTTTTTAAGGGACCAAAAGTAATGGGACAATCAACTCACAAGCTATTTCATGGACAGATGTGGGCTATTCCCTCGTTATTTCATCATCAATTAAGCAGGTAAAAGGACTGGAGTTAAGCCATCAGAGAGATAGCAAAAAACTTAGGTGTGGTCAAATCAACTGTTTGGAACATTCTTAAAAAAGAAAGAATGCACCGGAGAGCTCAGCAGCACCAAAATACCCGGAAGACCAGGGAAAACAACTGTGGTGGATGACAGAAGAAGGGTGTTAACCAGCTCTCCTTCCTCTTCTGTGTTTAAGACCCTTTTTCTTTGTGGTTTGCCCAAGTTCAGCGGACCTGAATCCTTATCCACTGACTGGGCATCCCCTAAAAAAGATTGTCCAGGGTCCACAGAGTAGGAACTTAGAGATATTGAAGGTATAGTAATACCTGATGTACTTGGTTCCTGATCTTGAGCCGGTACATCAATATCTATAGTATTCAAAACTTCAAATCTATTGCTAGCCACCGTTTGTTTAGATTGATGGGTAGCAGATAGCAATCTAGGCAAAGGTTGAGTCAATTGGGTGGATGATCTAACAAAACTATTATGGGAGTTGCTTACCTTTTGAGTATATTGAGGAGGTTTACTTTTATTTTGAGAAGGTTTACTTTTATTCTTGCCTTTGTTGTTAACTTTAGTCCACTCACTCTTAGAGGAGGTTGGGGAACTAGTAGGAGTACGATTAGTACCTCTATGGGCTTTATCCTTGATTGAACCTTTAGTGTTATTTTTACTCTTACTGAAAAGTTTATTTCCATTGTTATTATTATTTTTATTTTTATGTCCCCAAATACGGACTTGCCCTGTGAGATAGTCATTTTTATCTCTTTCAAATTTATCTAACTTAGTGGATATAATATTATCCTCTATCTTAGCAGCTTTTAATTCTATATTATTCTTCCTATCTAGGAACTCTGGAGAATTGGTTTTGGATTCTAATTTTGTACCAAGGGTATTAAGCTCCATTGTGACTTTTTCAAGCTTTTTTTTTTTCTTCCTAATAAGGAGTCTCATTAAGTCAAACAAGCATGTATCAATATGATTGTACCACTTGGTTAAAAATTCAGATGTAGTTATGTTGCAAGCAGGGAACTTTTTAATCGTCATCCCTCTAGGGATTCTAGCATTTTGAATATAATTTTCTAAGGTCTGTATTTCCCAATATAACTTGCATTCTGAAATCAGTAGTTTTTCTAGTGTACGCAAATCTTCTAAAAAATCACCCACAACTACCACGATAGGTGTTGAAGGTGGAGGTGTTAATTCACTACTAAATTTCTTGCATTGTTCAAGTCTAGTAGCAGCTAGACTGGCATTTCTGAATAACAATCACAATGGACCCCTGCAACAAAAAACGGCAAGTATTTTGGTGCAATATATCCTTGGATGGGCAGCACTAATACACAAGAAAAACAAATGGAAACAAGATTTAGTGCGCTCACGGTCAGATGTCAGTCTTAAAAGTCCAGATTTGCCACTGTATGGATGTAAGCACCAGATCCCTATGGATCGCGTCTTCCCCTTTAAATGTGCTCGGATCCTGAGTCCGTGCAGAAATCTGTAGGAGAGATGCAAAAACAAGGGGGCATCTCGTGGTGCAGAAAACTTCTTTAATATGGACACACAATTAAAAGTGTAGAGACAGCCAATAGGACAGCCTCGTACCGTACCAGAACTTGAATGTCAGCGTATAGCAACAAAACAGTTCAGAGGCACCGGCACTCACGGGATCCCAGCGTCCTGGCAGCACATGGAACACGGCGTTAGCTCCGATGGCAGTGGTGGTTGTGGAGGCGTGTTTGGTCTCCCCCCCTACGCGTTTCTTCACGCTTAATGCATAAATCTATCCAGTACATAAAGTGCTAAAAAGTGCGATGAACACAATTTAAAAGCCATCATACATGTCAACAATAGATAAAAAAAATGGATATGCGTACATAGTTAAAATACTAGCGAATAAGGGAGAATAATGCATTCTGATGTTTTAGTTGTTTAGACAAAAAGCAGCTACATATGAGGACATAAGAGACAATGAAAAGGATATAAAAGATGGATATAAAATATATATATATGATAATTACCAATAAACCCAATTAAAAATATATAGAAATGGATACCAAATATTAATTCAATCAGAGTTACCCAAGTCTGAATGATAGTATTGTAGCGACCCCTACTTAAATAGTAATAAAATATTATAGAAAATTATTATATAGATAATATCTTAAAAGCGAGAAATCTCATCTAAAAAATGAGAAATCTCATCTAAAAAAAGTACTATAAAAGCTCCATACAAATATATTTAAATTATAAAAAAGGGGTCAACTCAAAACCCTCATTAAGACCCAAGAGAGCCAATTTATTTAGGGTAATTATCCAAAAAGATTCACGCTGATTGAGTTTTAATTCCCTGACGCCACCTCTAATATCCCTGGGAGTCAACACTACTAGCGTGGCACTCGCTGAAATGTCTAGGTAAGCTGTGGTTTAATACCTTATTTTTTATATTGCGGAGATGCTCTAGGATTCATATTTTTAACATGCGTTTAGTTTTTCCTACATAGAGCATACCGCATCCACACTCTATTAAATAAACAATAAAAGTGCTAGTGCAGTTAGTATAGTGCTTAATCATATATTCTTTGATATTTTTTGTATCAGAAAATGATTTCCTATTCTTGTGTATGTGTGCACACACCTTACATTTCCTGCCTAGATAGCAACCTACAGGTTTAGACAATAAATTGGGTTCCACTGGGTTGATAGGAGGTAAAAAGCTGAGGGAAAGATGAGATTTAAGATTTTTGGCTTTTCTATACCTTATCAAGGGACTCTCTGGATGGACTTTGGACAGGACTGGGTCAGATTTTAAAATTGGCCAGTGTTTGGACAAAATGTGATGAATTGAGTCACAAGCAGCATTATAGTTGGTGACAAAATTACAATTAAAAGAGAGAGTTTGGTGGGTTTAGTCTTATATTCCAAAAGGTTGCTCCGATTTTGGAGCCTTCTCTATACTCGATTCAACCAATTCCTCAGGATAGTTGCGTTCCTGGAATTTTTTCTTGAACAAAGAGGCCTTCAATTCAAACTTGTCCATATCGAAGCAGTTTTGCCTAAGGTGTAAAAATTGCGAATAAGAGATGTTTCGTTTCCAGTTTGAATGATGAAATTCGTAAATTCAAGATAACTGTTAGCGTCCGTTGGTTTAACAAAGGTATCTGTGTTAACAGGAAGAGTAGGGGACGTTGGCACCCCTATGAGTAAATCCAGGTACTCGATTTCTGATCCCCCAAACTTAGATGTAAATTTAAGTTCATACTCATTAGTGTTTAACTGAAACACAAATGAATCAAACGTATCTTGAGGCCCATCCCACACAAAAAGCAGGTCATCAATATATCGTCCATATTTTACGACAGGGGACTGCGATGGTAACGAATAGATGTTATCTCGCTCCCAGTTTCCAATGTATAAGTTGGCGAAACTGGGAGCGAAAATCATACCCATCACAGTCCCCATTATCTGCAAATAAAAAATTTCCCATTAAAGAGGAAATAATTACTGGTCAGCACAAATTTGACACACCGTACTAAAAATAGTTTTTTGGCCACCGATATAAAGGGGTCAAGAGTAAGTACCTCTTCTATAACCTCCATCCCCTTGTCATGGGGGATGGAGGTAAAGAGTGCCTGTACATCTACAGTACATAGATTATATGTGTCCTTCCATTCCAATGTATCTAAAATTTTTAGGACATGGGTGGAATCCTTAATATAGGACGGAAGAGTAGGGACATATTTCTTAAGGTGTAGGTCCAAATACTCGGACAACCGAGAGGAGACAGACCCAATCCCTGAGACAATAGGCCGTCCTGGGGGATTGAGTCTGTCTTTATGGACCTTAGGCAGGTGGTAGAAAGTAGCCGTTCTGGGGTGAGGGTTCCTAATATAAGAATACTCCTCGTAAGAAATACAATTAGAGGATAAGCCTTCTGACAAAAGGGACTCTAATTCACCTACAATTTCTCTGTAGGGTCAGATTCTAAAGTCATATAAAAATGTCTGTCATCCAATTGATTCGGTTTCATAGTCAGTTCTATTCATAAGGACTATACCTCCGCCCTTGTCAGCCTGTTTTATGATAAGATCTTGGTTTTTTATCAGTTTCTTAAGTGTCATTTTTTCACAGTTCATAAGATTGGATTTTATATTGCAATATTTAAAGTCAAGATTAGAAAAATCATTCTTCACCAACTCGGTGAACATTTCTATGTGTGCACCCCTAGATTCCACCGGGTAATATTTCGACTTCGGTTTAAGTCCTGTTTGATTTATATTAAATTTTCATTATTAGTTAGATTATTCACGTTGAGTCTCTCGTCATTTTTCAATATATGCCTCTTCAAAGTTAAAGATCAGTCATATTTAGAGAGGTCAATTATCAAGTCAAAATAACTAGGTGGACAACTCGGGGCAAATGTCAAACCTCTTTGTAAAAGACGTAGATCACCCTCGGTGAGTATTACGTCTGAGAGATTGAAGATGCCGCTGATTGTGTTAGATGTCTTTTTTTGGTGGTGTTTACCAGATCTCCTTCCTCTTCTGTGTTTAAGACCCTTTTTCTTTGTGGTTTGCCCAAGTTCAGCGGACCTGAATCCTTATCCACTGACTGGGCATCCCCTAAAAAAGATTGTCCAGGGTCCACAGAGTAGGAACTTAGAGATATTGAAGGTATAGTAATACCTGATGTACTTGGTTCCTGATCTTGAGCCGGTACATCAATATCTATAGTATTCAAAACTTCAAATCTATTGCTAGCCACCGTTTGTTTAGATTGATGGGTAGCAGATAGCAATCTAGGCAAAGGTTGAGTCAATTGGGTGGATGATCTAACAAAACTATTATGGGAGTTGCTTACCTTTTGAGTATATTGAGGAGGTTTACTTTTATTTTGAGAAGGTTTACTTTTATTCTTGCCTTTGTTGTTAACTTTAGTCCACTCACTCTTAGAGGAGGTTGGGGAACTAGTAGGAGTACGATTAGTACCTCTATGGGCTTTATCCTTGATTGAACCTTTAGTGTTATTTTTACTCTTACTGAAAAGTTTATTTCCATTGTTATTATTATTTTTATTTTTATGTCCCCAAATACGGACTTGCCCTGTGAGATAGTCATTTTTATCTCTTTCAAATTTATCTAACTTAGTGGATATAATATTATCCTCTATCTTAGCAACTTTTAATTCTATATTATTCTTCCTATCTAGGAACTCTGGAGAATTGGTTTTGGATTCTAATTTTGTACCAAGGGTATTAAGCTCCATTGTGACTTTTTCAAGCTTTTTTTTTTTCTTCCTAATAAGGAGTCTCATTAAGTCAAACAAGCATGTATCAATATGATTGTACCACTTGGTTAAAAATTCAGATGTAGTTATGTTGCAAGCAGGGAACTTTTTAATCGTCATCCCTCTAGGGATTCTAGCATTTTGAATATAATTTTCTAAGGTCTGTATTTCCCAATATAACTTGCATTCTGAAATCAGTAGTTTTTCTAGTGTACGCAAATCTTCTAAAAAATCACCCACAACTACCACGATAGGTGTTGAAGGTGGAGGTGTTAATTCACTACTAAATTTCTTGCATTGTTCAAGTCTAGTAGCAGCTAGACTGGCATTTCTGAATAACAATCACAATGGACCCCTGCAACAAAAAACGGCAAGTATTTTGGTGCAATATATCCTTGGATGGGCAGCACTAATACACAAGAAAAACAAATGGAAACAAGATTTAGTGCGCTCACGGTCAGATGTCAGTCTTAAAAGTCCAGATTTGCCACTGTATGGATGTAAGCACCAGATCCCTATGGATCGCGTCTTCCCCTTTAAATGTGCTCGGATCCTGAGTCCGTGCAGAAATCTGTAGGAGAGATGCAAAAACAAGGGGGCATCTCGTGGTGCAGAAAACTTCTTTAATATGGACACACAATTAAAAGTGTAGAGACAGCCAATAGGACAGCCTCGTACCGTGCCAGAACTTGAATGTCAGCGTATAGCAACAAAACAGTTCAGAGGCACCGGCACTCACGGGATCCCAGCGTCCTGGCAGCACATGGAACATGGTGTTAGCTCCGATGGCAGTGGTGGTTATGGAGGCGTGTTTGGTCTCCGCCCCTACGCGTTTTGTCACGCTGGTGACTTCGTCAGGGGGTAGAGGAGACCACGAGTAACAGTCTATTTCAGTACACAGTGGGGAAGGAGCAGTGGTGGTTGTGGAGGCGTGTTTGGTCTCCCCCCCTACGCGTTTCTTCACGCTTAATGCATAAATCTATCCAGTACATAAAGTGCTAAAAAGTGCGATGAACACAATTTAAAAGCCATCATACATGTCAACAATAGATAAAAAAAATGGATATGCGTACATAGTTAAAATACTAGCGAATAAGGGAGAATAATGCATTCTGATGTTTTAGTTGTTTAGACAAAAAGCAGCTACATATGAGGACATAAGGGACAATAAAAAGGATATAAAAGATGGATATAAAATATATATATATGATAATTACCAATAAACCCAATTAAAAATATATAAAAATGAATACCAAATATTAATTCAATCAGAGTTACCCAAGTCTGAATGATAGTATTGTAGCGACCCCTATTTAAATAGTAATAAAATATTATAGAAAAATATTATATAGATATTATATTATATAGATAATATCTTAAAAGCGAGAAATCTCATCTAACAATCACAATGGACCCCTGCAACAAAAAATGGCAAGTATTTTGGTGCAATATATCCTTGGATGGGCAGCACTAATACACAAGAAGAGCAAATGGAAACAAGATTTAGTGCGCTCACGATCAGATGTCAGTCTTAAAAGTCCAGATTTGCCACTGTATGGATGTAAGCACCAGATCCCTACGGATCGCGTCTTCCCCTTTAAATGTGCTTGGATCCTGAGTCAGTGCAGAAATCTGTAGGAGAAATGCAAAAACAAGTGGGCGCCTCGTCGTGCAGAAAACTTCTTTAATATGGACACACAATTAAAAGTGTAGAGACAGCCAATAGGACAGCCTCGTACCATAACAGAACTTGAATGTCAGCGTATAGCAAGAAAACAATTCGGAGGCACCGGCACTCACGGGATCCCAGCATCCCTGCAGCACGTGGAACACGACATTAGCTCCGATCATAGTGGTGGTTGTGGAGGCGTGTTTGGTCACGCTGGTGACTTCGTCAGGGGGTGGGGGAGACCAGTCTATTTACATACACAGTGGGGGAGGAGCCTTCCATCGGTTAACTCTAAGTATGCCATAATGATCCAATTATTATATAGGCAATAGACCGTTAATGCATAAATCTATCCGGTACATAAAGTGCTAAAAAGTGCAATGAACACAATTTAAAAGCCATCATACATGTCAAGAATAGATTAAAAAATGGATATGCGTACATAGTTAAAATACTAGAGAACCATTAGCCCACTAGGGAACCATTAGCCCATCTGGGCTTAATGAAGGGTTCAATATAGTTCCTTTTCTAAACTAGGGAGTACTGTACTTTGCCACTGGCTGCTATTAGTGTTTCGTTTGTAATTTATTATTACCCCCTCTTCCCCTTTTATCTTCCCAAATAACTTTGTGCACATGTAATTTAATATCCTATTTGATTATATTATATTTTCTTAGTGTAGTTAGATTCATACCGATTTTATGGGCGTCTTGTGGAATCTTAGGACTAACTCTAATAGAATGGAATATTATGTTATTTAAATGGGGTTCAGAATAGAACTTGAATCAAGAAGTTTGGGAAATGGTCCTTCTCAATTACTAAATTCTGGAACTTTAAATGTTTAATCCCAGTCAAAAGGTCTGAAAGGAAGGAAGTGTTTAATAATTAGTATAGGTGCAGCAGTGCAGCGCATAATATTTATTTATTTATTAATCTCTAAGCATATGAGAAAACAAAAATTCCCTTTTAAAATGAGAGTCGTGACCTAATAATATATATGAAACTAACTTTCAGTAAAGAGACGTGTGTCTTGATTTTATTGTCTTTTGTTTAATTAAACATATCTTCCATATTATGAATTAAAATTTAGATTACTTTTTTAAATGTACAGATATATCAACTGTTTTATATATGGCACTTTTATTTATTGTGTAAACTCCTGATATTTTTCTTATTTCCCATAAGCAAATGATACTTAATTGTTTCCTTATTAATTTTGCTTTGAAATTGATTGCGTTAATTGATTGTGTCCTGATGAACTGTTGTTTTTTTGATTGATTCTGTATAATTGTTACTGTTCAAACTAAGTGCGGGCTGCTTATGGACATAGTATTGCATTAGGCTTACTGTGTTATTACCGCAAACAAATTGATCCTTTGAATAATTTATACTGAACTGTTTGAAGTTTGTTAGGGCTAATGCCCAATATTTATAAATACCCCCTGATCGAGTCCCACTCTATCCCCCTGACGAAGTCCGATCCCGGATGAAACACGTAGGGGCGGGAACTCCTTTGATCCCTCACACTGCCAGTGTCTCTCTCAGATGCCGCCCACATAGCTGGAGTCCACAGGTGTTCCTCAGCCGGCGAGTATACCCTGACTGCCACGTGTTGATTTTTACATGCTGTTTTAACTTTGTGATTCGGTACGTTGTTAGCATACATGCGACCAAGGAATAAAATGTTTTAATGCACTATGACCAGCATTTACTCTACTTATTTAGTTACTTGTTGCCCCATGTCTCCCTAAATATATTTTCATACACTATAGACAGGGTTGCCGACTTTTTAGAGCTGCCCTCCAAGAGATCCCAGAGGGAAGCCATTGATTTCTTCAAGGGGTGGGACTTTATGACATGATTTATGCAAATTGTGTCATTAAGCCCCGCCCTCTGTCAATCACTCCTGTATTTTCTAGCATTTCAGGGGATGGACGGGGCTTGATGACATCATCAAGCCCCACACATCCCTATTAACGATAGGAATTACAGAAGTAATTGCTGGCTGGTGGGGCTTGCAGGAGATTTGCCGGCTCTCCTGGGAGATCTGCCCAAATTTCAGGAGTCTCCTGGAATATCCGGGAGAGTCAGCAACCCTGACTATAGAGCATACTTGTTCAAATACAGTATGTTGTATGGCTAATTCTGTTTTTTTATTAATGCAGTTAGTAACACTGCTCTTTATATGTCATATCATTTGTAAATTATGCCTCCCACTTGGATAGGATTAGCATTTGCTTTTATTACCTATCACTCCATGTCTCTCTATACATACCTGTGGACAAAGCGCATACTTGTTTATATAGTGTATGGTGCAGATCACTTATGTATACTGTCCTGGTTGTTTTTACATTTCACTGTTTCACTTTTAATGCAAATACTGAAGGGAGTCTTAGGGTAGGGCTACAAGGAAGGGTGTCTTGGGGTCAGGCTGTGGAGAAGGGAGTCTTAGGGTCAGGCAAGTGAGGGTTAGGGTTAAGGAAGTAGAGGATTAAGGTAAGAATTAGGATAAGGGTTGTGGTAGAACAAATACTCACCTGTCGCCGCTGCAGATTCGTCTTCAGGATCTTTGATTGGTTGTATTAAAGATGCAGCTGCGTCCTTTGTTGAATGCATGTTTCAGACTGTCAACAAATGGTGCGGTCGAATCACTTTAAAGCCAGTGCAACCGCACAAGTAGTCAGAACCCTACAGCAGGTGCGCCTGTGTGTTTTCAGTGCCAGGGCCAATTTTTAGTCCCAGTCCGGCCCTGGCAGCACATTATGGCCAGAGGGGGCATGGGCATCATAGGGGTACAAAGTCTGGAGGAGGTGGCAGGCAGCAGGGCTGGCAGTGGCAGCAGAGGGCGGTAGGGGCCGGGCCATCAAACTATAGGGGCACTGTGTGTCTGTATAAATTGCACTTTTAGGCGCTGGGGTCAACACTGGGGTTCTATTAAAATGTTGGTTTAAGATGTAATAAATATAAAATTAAATAAAAGTAAATATATATAATGGGAGGTCAAAGAAAAATACCTATTCCAATATAACTTAGTGAGAGCTAATAAATATTATCTTATTAAGAAGTGATTGTAAAGTGCTCCAGTGTTATGTGGTGGTGAAAACGCAATACTTGATCAATTCCAATATATGACTTAATATCAATCTTAAAACATTATGGGTCCCTAATAATAATTAACACACAGTGAGGTGGTCCTCTCTTAATTAGTCTTAAAACATTGTGGGTCCCTAATAATAATTAATATACAGGGCTCTATTTATAGACTTCATTTTTAAGTGATAGGGGCTGTTTTTAAGATAAAACTGACCCTATCACTTAAAAATGAAGTTTTTCTTTTTTTGCAGCCTCCATAATTTGTGCAGACTCCTCCACGACTAGTAAAATTAAATCGAGGGAGCACTTGTTGAGTACCGTAACCCACCTCCTACAGAATTCAGCGTTATACCGTCCTATAGTAGGAATCTTTTTAAGCCTGAATCCTTTCGGGATAAACTTCAATCTATAGTACTCAGATAATGTGCAGCCATGCATATAATATTCAATCTCACGCTTCAGCCGTAGTGCTTCATGGAACAAATCAATATTTGTGCTGGTAGCAGGAATAGGCTCAAACAATATGGCTTCTGCCTCTACATCCAAAAATGATAAGGTTTCTCCCACCGGTAGCGTCACTTGCGCCAAACTGTACGCAGGATCACTGTTATCGGACATGATACACAAAGTTCTGGAGGCTATATAAGCCACGAGGTAAGTCCACTGAGTAAAGGAACTTTTGCTTATGGATATAGGTGCCCACAGGTTAGAACCCTCTCATGCAGGGAGAATTCCATTCAATATCCAATCCAGAAATCGGCACTCCGTCTTTGCCATGCAACTTGCTGTGATGCCATCAGGATGCCCGTAGGTAAGTGAATATATAACAATTGAAAGAGGCACTCACAGACTTAGAAGATTTTCAAATAGTCAGAGTAGTTAAAGACATGCTGGCTATTTGAAAATCTTCTAAGTCTGTAAATGCCTCTTTCAATTGTTATATATTCACTTACCTACGGGCATCCTGATGGCATCACAGCAAGTTGCATGGCAAAGACGGAGTGCCGATTTCTGGATTGGATATTGAATGGAATTCTCCCTGCATGAGAGGGTTCTAACCTGTGGGCACCTATATCCATAAGCAAAAGTTCCTTTACTCAGTGGACTTACCTCGTGGCTTATATAGCCTCCAGAACTTTGTGTATCATGTCCGATAACAGTGATCCTGCGTACAGTTTGGCGCAAGTGACGCTACCGGTGGGAGAAACCTTATCATTTTTGGATGTAGAGGCAGAAGCCATATTGTTTGAGCCTATTCCTGCTACCAGCACAAATATTGATTTGTTCCATGAAGCACTACGGCTGAAGCGTGAGATTGAATATTATATGCATGGCTGCACATTATCTGAGTACTATAGATTGAAGTTTATCCCGAAAGGATTCAGGCTTAAAAAGATTCCTACTATAGGACGGTATAACGCTGAATTCTGTAGGAGGTGGGTTACGGTACTCAACAAGTGCTCCCTCGATTTAATTTTACTAGTCGTGGAGGAGTCTGCACAAATTATGGAGGCTGCAAAAAAGAGCATCTCTGAATTTGAAATCCAGCACAAGGCTACCTTGATTGCAGGCGTGGAAGGAGACTGGATGAACAAGCTCCAGAATCAAGTGGACAGATTCAGAACAAAGCTTATTAAATTCAAAAAAGAAAAGAAAGAGAAGGTGCTCAGAGATTATGAGCTTTCTGGCACCCAACCCCCTACGAGACCTAGAGGGACAGCTTGTCCATGGAGACCAAGGTCCACACTGGAGACGTTTGATTCCACCAGAGGTGAAAGTTCAGCGCAGTCAGACGTGGATCCTTCCACTACGGGACAGCAGGATTTTCCAGACAAACCCCCACTGAATCCCGGACGAGGAAGAACAAGAGGAAGGGGATCACGAGGAGGGGGCAACAGTGGAAAAGAGTGGCAAACAAGGTCCCGCTCCAAGGCTCAGATGAACTGATCTTTAATCTTTCTGGACGTAATTTGACCTATGCAGAAAAATCAGTATTGCAAAAAGGTTTGTCTTTTGTGCCTACATCCCCTTTTGACCTCTTTCAGTGGAAAATAGACCAATATTGTCTGCAGCGACATCTGCGCTTGAAGGAACACTTTAGTACTAGACCTACATTCGAGATACAGGACACGGACGATACCGTCAATTCAAAGTCCGTTCTAAATTTGACCCACGGGGGTCAGGCCTCGATTAAATGTTTTTCACGACTTATTGAAGAATCTGAGAGTAGCATCGTAAAGCAGTTACCTCCTGTAGGAAGGAACATATCTAACGAGGAAATGACAGCTTTAAAGAATTTGAGCTCATAAACAAATGTGGTCATCCGACCGGCGGATAAGGGAGGGGTCTTGGTGGTCCAGGACACCAACGATTATTGCCGGGAACTATATCGCCAATTGGATGACAACAAGACATATACAAAACTGGACAAAGACCCTACGGCAACATTCACTAAGATTCTGGATGACATATTGGAACAACCACAGATGATGGGCACTCTACCTGAACGGGTATGTAATGCTTTAAGAACCAAACACCCTAAAGTACCCATCATATACTCTTTACCCAAGATACATAAGAGTACATCTAATCCCCCTGGCCAACCCATCATCTTGGCCCAGGGATTTCTGTGTCATCCACTGTTGGAGTTTCTTGATACCTTCCTACAACCATGTATCCAGAATACGACTTTATACTTAAAGGACACCACACATTTACTGAACCTATTGAAGGATCTCAACATCCCACAGGCTGATGTTCTATTGTGTACCATCGATGTGGTGTTGTTGTACACTAATATTCTGCATGGACCAGGTTTGCTTTCCACCAATAACCCTAAGTGCAAGGGTCCTACCATTGAGGTGTTCATGACTCTATTAGAGTACACGTTGAAACACAATTATTTTTTATTTGACGGGAAATACTTTTTGCAAACATCTGGTTGCGCTATGGGCTCACCTGTATCACCGTCATTTGCCAACGCCCACATGTGTGAAGTGGAACAACGTTTGTTTTTAAATAACCCCGATGTATGCAACAACATCCTCATGTACAAACAGTACATTGATGATTTGCTGATTGTATGGCGAGGCACGGAAGAAGAATTCACAGGAAAGATGCTGGTGGTAAACAACATGGATGAGCATATAAAGTTCACGTACACCTGCAATCCTGTCTCCGCAAATTACTTGGATGTGAAAATCACCATTTCGGATCAGAGATTGATTACCTTTATCTACGAGAAGGAGACAGACAGAAATAACTTGTTACTAGCCTCAAGCCATCACCCTATAGCAACAACACGTGGACTTCCATTCTCCCAATTTATCAGAATATGTCGGGTGAACAGTGACCCCACAATCCGTGACGCACAACTGGATAGGATGGTCCAGAAGTTTTTAAATAGAGGGTATCCGAAAACATGTTTACAACGGTGAGAGCCAAAGCAGTGGCGATACCACGCGCACAGCTGCTGAGTCCCAAAGAAAAAGGAAGGTCCCTTACTAAAACGTTGCCATTTGTAACCAAATATACCCGTGCTAGCCCACTTGTTACCCAGTCATTACGTAAGTTATGGCCAATGATTCAGATGGACCCAGCCTTACACATGCAGAACTGGAAAATGATGCCGTGTTATAAACGGGCGAGCAACATAAGAGATTGAGTCATGAAGACTGACATATCGACGTTTAAATCTCAAAGTGAACATTTCCTGACCAAAGTTCCAGGATATTACAAGTGTCTGGGATGTTTAACTTGTAGCTTCATAGAGTCTGGTAAAACCTTTCGACATCCGTCTACAGGGAAGATTTACACAATCAAGCATGTCTTAACCTTCACCACTAAATACATTGTTTACCTACTTAGATGCCCTTGTTGCTTGTGCTATGTGGGCAAGACTGTGAGGACATTTAGAGAGAGGTTTGCTCTTCACAGATCAGCAATTAGGGCTGCGCTTCAAGCGGGTAAATCTGATCAACCTGTGACACAACATTTTTTTTCAGCTGGGCATTCTATTCCGGATGATTAAATGCAAGATTATAGACCACGTTCCGAGGTCACCTAGGGGTGGTGACCGTGATTCCGCCCTTCTCAAATTAGAGGCACGATGGATATTCAAGCTGGGGTTTGTTGCCCCTGGATGATTAAATGAACATCTGTCCCTGTCTTGTTTTTTATAACTGAATTCGTTGTTATATGAATTAAATTGTGGTATATATATATCCAGATTGCTCAAATGACAGTGGGAGCCTAGTGAGAGTCTGTCCATGCAATATTATTGCTCTTACTGAGATATGTTCCCTAATACAGCATTTAGCCCCAGTCATTATGTGTGGTGACCTATTTCTTGGCAATGCTATATGTGAACCAATAAAGTTAATTTTTACACATTCATAATTGGTTGGTCCCAAGTGGAGTCTTAGGTATAGGCTATTGGCCATGTGTAGGTTAAAAATTGTTAAATATGTTCATTATGTTTATTACTAGGTAACATTTAGGTTACTGTTATTGTCATTGTCACTGTCATTGCACTTATGACCATATTCTATCTAGTGATCTATCAACCTTATCCTGTGCAGGACTGTCGTGTTTGATGTTTAAAAGTATGAGGAACACTTGTGAGTAATTACACACATGTTTCTGGATTTTATTGTTTTTATAATCACTTCCACTTATACAGCGCTTCTGCTGTTGTTTCTCTATACATAGATTGTTCACAGAGACGGTGTATGGAGAGTTTCGCGGCTACAGTAGTGTCAGTGGTTGCCTGGGTGACGGACATCGGTGGAAGAAACTCCCCCTGCTAGCGTGCGGTGGCCAACTGCGATGATGTCACAGGGGTGAGCCGGAAACCGGGTGGACGGAGCCTCCGGCGCCAGACGCGATGCTGTGCTTGCATTGGTGATGGGGTAAGTCATTGTTTACACTTTTGTTTATATATAGATGTGTTTTTATGTATATATGTTACTTTATGTCCCTGAGGAAAGGGAATACGTTCCCTGAAACGTCGGCGTAATTAAAGACATACTGGCTATTTGAAAATCTTCTAAGTCTGTGAGTGCCTCTTTCATTTGTTATATATTCACTTACCTACGGGCATCATGATGGCACCACAGCAAGTTGCATGTATATATATATATAATAATAATTTTATATAGGTCTGAATCTTCTCATTTCATTAGTGCTTCAGTGGATAAAAGGGGGGGAAAGATTGGTGATTCAGGAGGATCGCAAAGAATAAAAAAAAACAAGCATTAAGGAATCGGCTTGATTCCTTATGCCACTTCTGCGCATGCGCCGAGAGCGTACGGCGCATGTGCAGGATTTCAACAGTATCGTCAGCGCTTCACAAGAGCGCTGGGAGATTTTATGCAAAATATATATATATGTTTAATATTAAAATGAACAAGATGAGAACTAACAAATATGCAATAAATATGACAATAGAAAAAAATATATTAGAGATAATAATAACCACAAATGTAAAATAACCTCTTATCTGTAGCACCTGAATAAATATTTGTATATAATCAGACATATTGGATTAAATCACTTTAATGAATTATAGGAAGTTAATAACCATATTGGGATGAAATAACTACAGTACACCGTCCGATATAAATGTGCACTCAAGGTGTAGAGTAGAAATAGTAAGCTTCACCACGTTGTAGGATAGTAGGGAAAAAAAACTGATACTTTGTAACAATATGATTATTGAATCAAAAGCAGTATATCATCCTTGTGCCATAAGTTACACTTCTCAAAGCAGGTGTTTTCAGGCAATTATCCGGCCGGTATGGAAGTAATGAGATGGTAAATCTCAGGTTTAAGCAGATATTATGCTAATAGTCACTGAAAATAGCGTTACTGAGAGTTAGTGATTATACATACAGCAAATGAAGTGCACAAACTGGCTGTGCTAGAATATAGTTACCGATCCTGGGTGAGCGTCCTAGTTTGGCTGTAGCCACTGCGTCTGCAGCCGCAGGGTGTTGAAATAATATCAGCCAGACTCCGCCTTCGGGAGCGGATAATGGAGAAAATCCTCAGTAGCGGTATATTGTGGTGGACGGAGACTGTGTCTCAGTGGTGCCAAAAGAGAAAATGTCCCATATGGAAGTGCCATATCCAGCCTATCAGGCTCTAAAAGTCTCTAATAAGACAGAGAACGTTCAGGTGCACGGAAGAGAGAGAGAGCACAATGGCAGCAAAAGCCATCATGTCCTGCACCCAGCATCCCCCATCATGTCCTGCACCCAGCATCACCCATCAGCCCCCATCATGTACTGCACCCATCATGTCCAGCACCCAGCTATAGTAAATACTTACCTGTAGTGTCCCGTTCTGCTCCTCCTGCTTCTCCTGTGCGGGCTTCACTGACGCTGATGTGACCTCAGGTCACTCCAGCGTCTGGGGGAGTAGCTGCTGCACTGCTCTGCCCTTTCACACAGGACTGTCACACAGGACTGGCAGAGCAGAAGGACACCGCTGTGAAGCGGTGTAAGGCGCTCTCATCAGAGTGATGAGAGCACCTTACATTTCTGCACAGCAGCGTTCATTATGCTACTGATAGCCAGGGACCGGGGGGATGAGTGCCTGGATGCACCGCATCCCCCCGCAGAGCGAGTCCCGACATACCCGCTCATACACCAAGGTGAGTATTCACACCATAAGACACACACACTTTTTCCCCCACTTTTTTTGGGGGGGAAAGTGCGTCTTATGGTCCGAAAAATACGGTACATTTTTATTCCTGGGAATGGATGAGTAGGGACCCCTGTGCATTGCTTTGCCCAGGGCCTACAATTCTGTTAAGACAGCCCTGATTAGAAATGAATAAAGAGTAATGCAATGGTTTATCATAGCTAAACATATTAATGCATTCTCTTTTGTTTGTATTGCACAGGGAAAATCAGACAACTACAAATATGCCATGAAGATTATTGGACAATATTATGAATATATTTGAATATAGAGTAGCATGGGGGCTCAAGTGGGGCAACAGTGCTCCCAGTCAATACCTTATCTGTATGGAGGCTGTATATTCTCCCCATGTCAGTGGGAGGAGTGACAGTATAGCATAAACCCTGTATACCGATGCACTTCAACCTCTGTATATATGTACTATATTTACTATGTTGCAAGAACAAAGTAGACTTAAATAATAAGATTTAAATTTTTTTCAGTTTCAAATCTCAGTTTATATGTTCAAGCAAAAAAAAAAAGTCATTTTAGTAATGTAGAATATAAACACTTTTCTTCTGATATATACATTTATCCTTTGTTTAACATTTGTTTCTGCTTCTAATAAGCACAGACAAAAGAGTCAGCATTTCTGAGCCGTGGGGCTGATATGTCCTGTATAGGGGGATGGTGAGGTTCACTAAAAAACATGAAGGGAGCAGCCATTTGCTCATGGTTAAGGAGGGGCGTGGGACCAGGGTCAGATTGTTTTGAGACACAATGATATACAGCTGTGTAAGACCAGCAATGAGTCAGAGGCAAGTCTGCTCATTCCCTCCTCCAGCTTTCTCCTTAGCTATCTATGCTTACTAAAAGGGAAACTATTTTTGTGATGTTGGAAGTTTATATTAAAGTAACTCTTTGCATGCAGTCTTTTTATGCAAGTTGCAATGTCAAATTATATAAATGATGGCAACATAAAATATTAAATGTAATAAAGTATGTTAAATGCTGATTTTAAATGAGAGTAAACACTTGTTACAAGTGATATAGTTGCATGTAAATTATGACCATTTATCGACATATAGACATAGATATAGGCATATAGACTTATAAACATGTGGAGGGCTATCTGACATTTATTGTGGCAATAACAATACAGATAGCACCTAAATTTTACCAGTGCATACAGTTGAACAATGTTACAGAATGATCTAAAACAGCATAGCATTGAGAGATTTGATTTTGGGAACCAACTCAATAATGTGAACAGCAATGCCCAGATGTCAGTGGAAATCTTCAGTGTGTACGCTGTCCAGACCTTCAGATCAAAGAGGTTTATGGGGAAAATTTTACACAGATCCAAATGCAGTTTGTAGGAGTAAAACCTTTGCCTAATCGGCACTTACATCTTAACTCAAATTTTGTTGTAATATCATATCATTAGTACACTGTCAGTGTGTACAAAGCTCAATGCCATGATGGATAATCTGAAACACTTCAGGGGTTACATGTTCCTCTCCTCTAATTACTCATGATTTGTATATTACCCTAATACTTACATTCAAACAATAAATTTAATCAAAGAAAAGATACAGATACTAGACAACAGACATAATTAATGACACCCACGAAAAAGAGAGCTTATGGCCTCAGGTAGTAACGATTACCACAGTGACAATCATAATATTGAAAACAATACAGAACACCTTAAGGTCAGCTATATCATTGGTTTATTCTAATTGATTCATATCACCAAAATAAAAATTTTACAATCTATATCAAACCTGCACAACATACAGTTTGTGGGACACATGCAGCCAGTCAACCCACTCTGTCCATCCTGTGGCTGGTCAACAAGATCAGGGACTTACTAATTATCCATAGCCTTGCTCCAGAAGCACTTTAACAGTGCCTTGGATCCTCTGCACCAACATCTTGGGTGTGAAGAAGACATCACACCCAAAACGTGACGACTTCATGCCAAGCTTGAAACAAGAGAAGATAAATGGGAAAAAAAATGATACTGTGAATAAATTCACTCAAAGCAACTTAATTAACATATCAAAGGCTGTCTAGCCCTAACTCAACCATGGACAATCCGTTACCCATTAACAATACAATCATATTGTAATGCCATAGATATATGTCACAACATTGGCATACTATAGATCCACAATATATATCATTCATAATATAACTTTAAAAGACAATTGTAAGTGTTGCAAATTAATCCTAGGTGCACTGTGCGCCGACATTACCCTGCGACAGTTTTATAAACACTTCTATTTAAACACAATTCTTGCCATAGCAGTGGCTTTTCATACGTGCAATTGTTGTGAGAAGAGGACCTTTTATGTTCTATTAGTGTTTGGAGTTTAATTACAGCCTAATGGTCATGTATTTAATATAAAAAAAAAATAGTTTAAACCATTGGAACAATTGAGACATAACAAGTGTTATGTTTGCCTGGTGTAAACGAGGACCAGAAACTACTGGTACCAGCCTGCTTTCACCTTTTGTAGAATTTACAGTAAGTATAATTTGCACTTAATGCTTTGCCTATAAAACCTAAGCTCAATTAATTTTTTCTGAAGTAGTTGTCAGCATTCAGGCAATAACAGAAACATGGCTCATAAAAGTAGAAAGCAAGTGCAAAGCAAAGTGGCTTTTAATATGGTAAATAAAGCTTAAGAAGTTTGAAGAATTTGATAAGCTTGTCTGAAGAGGTGAGTTTTAAGAGATCACTTGAAAGTTTCGAAAGTAGAGAATAGTCTTCATTGGCAAGAAAGTTTATTCCAGAGAATGGGTGCAGCATGGGAGAAATCTTGTAACCAGCAGGCAGAACATTTATTAAGGGCAGAAGAGACTTGTAGATCTTATAATGATCTGAGAGACACAAATGGAAGTTGCTCAAACAATTTATAGGTAAATGTAAACAGGTGCATGAAAGGCAGGGGTTAATCTGCTAGCCACAGAAACAAAGGGAAATATAACCCCAGCAACACTGCCATAAACCAGTAACAGAGTATATTGTTTTATCTGTAAAATAAAACAAAGAAATATCCATTACACATATTTGCACAACTATATGATAAGCCACCAGCCACCGTCAAGGCCTTTCTGCATATGGTGGTCCTAACTCTAACAATGAGAGTCCCAATGTTGGGTCATATATATATGTTTTAAATTGAGAGCCAAACTTACCTCAGGAGACACCCTTTAAAGCCTCCACAATAGTTGCTGTGGAACACTTTATAGTCATTTGGTTTCTGCATTTCACAATAAAAATTGTTACTACAATGCAACCTGGGGGGTGATTCAGAGATGCGACTGCGAAAAGATCGCAAATATACGCAACTAAGTTCAGATCTTAGCAGGTTACTGCCCACTGCATAAACAGACACTCCCCTTGCAAACAGTGGCGGATCTTAAAGTTAGACCACCATTGACTAACCCTAACTCTGTGCTGTCATTTGAGATCTTAAGGGAAGTAGTTGCGGTTATTTGAGATCCTAAGTGTCAGCCGGGCTGCAATGTGAAATCGCAGCCCAAAATGTTTTTAATGAATCTGGCCCTTAATGTTCAAAAGAGCTCATGCTAAACATTTTTGTTTTAGACAATGTAATGAGCAAGAATAAAAAACTGAACATATTACTAAAAATCTGAGTACACACTTCCAACTATGCTAAGGACAGAAAAATTTAAATAATAACACTCCCAATCGGAAGTCCCAATCAGCTGCACAGTGCCTCTGTACACACTACACTAGATTTACAGGAGGAAGTGTCCCATTACCCCCTGCAGCAACGAAAGGCCCATCCACAATATATATATACATACATATTCAAAATGGAGGCAGCTACAGAATCAGTTTATAAAGTAATATATATGACTGGTGCACAAGGCAAGGGGAATTTGTACAAAAAACAAGACATGGCCTGGCACTCTAGCCATTACTCAGTTACTAATCATGAACTTCTATCTTTACAATAAAAATCAGAGAATTAGTTACAAATATCTGCAGATACGTGATAAGCTGTTCGCCACTTACAAGGCTTCTCTGCTGAACAGTCCTAACTCTAATCTTAACTCTAAATAGAGCCCCAACTTTGGGTCACATATCCAATATCTTTCTAAACCAAGAGCATACCTCACATGGAGATTCCCAGGTCTCCCAAACTGCTACTCTGAGACCGCACCCCCTCTCAGCTGCAATTTCAGAGAGGCTTTAAACCACATATCCAAAATGGAGGACGCTACAAAATCAGTTTATAAAGTAATATATATGACCGGTGCTCAAGGCAAGGGGAATTTGTACAAAAAACAAGACATGACCTGGCACTCTAGCCATTACTCAGTTACTAATCATGAACTTCTATCTTTAAAATAAAAATCAGTTTACAAATTAGTTACAAATATCTGCAGATACGTGATAAGCTGTTCGCCACTTACAAGGCTTCTCTGGTGAACAGTCCTAACTCTAATCTTAACTTAAATAGAGCCCCAACTTTTAAAGTGAGAGCCAAACTTACCTCAGGGGACACCCCTTAAAGTTTCCAAAATGATCTGAGAGAGCAAGCTGGGAATATATCTTGAGACAAGTAAGGATATGTATGCTGGTGGAGTGTTGTTAATGGCTTTCTTTTTGTATTTGGCAACCAATGTAGAGACTGAGAAAGTGGAGCAGCTCTATTTGAACATTTTGCAAGGAAAATCAGTCTTGTTAATTTGCAAGATTTGCATGCATTTAGACTGAAGAGGAATAACTGCGTACTGTGGGAGTCAAATTAGGAGAGCATTGCAGTAATCAATGGGAGAGTTGATTAGTGCATGAATGAGAGCCTTAGCAGTGTCTTGTGAGAGATATTTTCATATTCTAGAAATGTTTTTTAGGTGTGTATAACAGAATTTAGAAACAGATTGTATGTAGGGAACAAAGGACAGTTCAAAGTCAAGTGTAACATCTAGGTAGCGAGTTTGATGAGTAGGGAATATTTCAGTGTTGTCGACAGAAATAGAGAGACCAGGTGGCTAGCTTTTATTAGCAGAAGGAAATATTAATAGTTCTGTTTTTGAAAGATTGAGATGGCGGGAGCGCATCCAGGATGAAATGGCATAAAGACATTCAGTTATGTGGGCCAGCACAGTTGGTGATAGATAAGGGGTGGATAGGTAGATATATTTATCATCTGCATAGAGATGATATTGAAAACCAAATAACTGATTAGTTGTCCAAGTGAAAAACAGTAAAGATAGAAAAGACCCATGACTGAGCCTTGTGGTACTTCAATAGATAGCGGAAGGGCAGGAGAGGGAGATCCAAAAAAGTGAACACCGAAGAGCCAGGATAGGACTATGTCCCAAATACCTAGTAATTGTAACATTTGTATGAGAAGAGAGTGGGCAACAGTGTCAAAGCAGCAGAAAGATCAAGGAGACTTAATAGAGAGTAGTGACCATGGTCAGTGCCGTTTCGGTGGAATGTTGAGAAGGAAAGCCTGACTGAAGAGGATCTAGAAGATTGTGTAAGGAAAGGAAGTGAGTGAGGCGAGTATAGGCAAGTCTTTCACATCTTTGAGGGGCAAGGGTGCTGGGAAATGGAACAATAATTTGAGGAAGAGTTTGGGTCTGATCAGTGCATGCTTGAATAAAGACGGGAAGATACCAGTCTTATAAGAAGAATTACAGATTGTAGTTAAGTTTTGAATAGGCACAGAAGATAGACATTAACAGACTTTTTTGGGTACTGGATCAAGAGGGCAGGTAGTGAAGTAGAAAGAGAAGAAAAGAGCAAAAACTTCCTCTTCATTTCTGAGATGGAATGCGGACGAAGTTCCAGAGGGTGGAGGAAGGGTGTTGGATAGTATGTTGGTAGATGAGGAGAAGGAGGATTATTCCTGTCTTATCTTGTCAATTGTCCATAAAGTAGATTGCAAGATTTTAGGCATTGATGGAGGTGGGTGGATTGTGCATAGGAGGTTTCAGTAGAAAGTTAAATGTACAAAAGAGGCCTTTTGTAGGTGTGTGTGTGTGTGTGTGTGTGTGTG
>WWET01001636.1:284066-295722 GCA_011038615.1 Limnodynastes dumerilii
GGGTTCCATAGTTACACACCCGTAGTGGGGAGTGCAGCCCCCTACCATACGGCTACATGGCTATCCCCAACTATACAGGGATACGACAATCGTAAATGAAGGGTCTGCCCCTTCTGCATACATATTGTCGTACGTAACTTAGTTATGTACATCAGTAATTACACATGTGAAACATTTAGCACGCACTTACAAAGATGTTCCGAGACAGGGGACTTACGCAAATGACTTGCGTATGTGAAGGGAAGATAAATGCTTATGTTTATGCTATAAAGGTGTTATTCAGGTTTTGATATATATTTTTGAGGATAAGCTGACAAGGGTGTAAAGTCTAACTAGGGTCTGGTTTTCACTGGAGCCCCTGATGGTGGGGACAGGCTTGGTTACAAATCTCTAGCAGATTGTGGCCCCCAGTAGCAGATCCTAGGAATGCTAATGGTAGTAGCAACAATAAGAGACAAATACAAGAGAGCAAGTAGAATACCCATGGGAACAGAGATAACACCCAGGCAGACAGTGAGACAACACAGAGGGCAAGCACTTAAACACTCAGACCACTCACAACCACTAGCAGTAAGGAGGACTAGGACAACAGGCCAAGGAAGGGAGAGAACACAAGAGGAGAAAACCATGAGAACAGGGCTCTTAACAATCAGAAATGTAAAGAGCAAACTGGCAGAGAAATAAGTAGGATACGCATGGAGAAGCTATAACAGTCAACATGGAAAAGACTGCTGTCCAATCGCTGATTGGCTTGTGTCCTGGCTGCTAGGAAACACTCTGACATAGCAGAGAGTAATGGTGGTGCCCAGGTCAGGACAGGTGAGGACAGAGTGTTCAATACAAGACCTCTACATGCTTGCAACAACGCCAGCAGAAGGGACCACTTGTGTGCAGATAAGTGACTTACATCCTGCTATACAAAAGTGGCAGCATGTAACAATATTAAACTATCAGTGAAGGTACTGCAGGACACTGCATCCCCCTCCAGCTATTCAACCTATATTTGTTATCCCTTTCGCCTCCGAACTTATTGAGAACTTAGTCTACCAACATCTCATCAGCTACCTCACTAACAACATTCTCCTGGAACCTCTCCAATATGGTTTCCGCCCCCTCCATTCAACTGAAACTGTAATTACCAAAGTGACCAATGATCTTTTATCTGTCAAATCCAAGGGCCACTACTCCATTCTCATCCTTCTTGATCTGTAAGCTGCTTTTGACACAGTTGACCATCCTCTTCTTCTTGAAACCTTCCGCACTTTTGGTCTCACTGACACAGCTCTCTCCTGGTTTTCCTCCTATCTCTCTAAATGCACCTTCTCTGTTTCCACCCCTAGCTTATCCTTCCTTCCCTCTCTGCTCCCTGTTGGGTGTCCACCAGGGATCTGTCCTTGGCCCACTACACCTCCTAGCTGGATGACCTTTTCAGCATCTTTGATTTCAAATACCATCTTTACACTGATGACACCCAAATTTACCTCTACTACCCTGACCTCAACCCCTCTCTTCTGTCTAAGATTTCCAAGTGCCTAGCGTCCCTATCCACATGTATGGCCAATCGCTTTCTCAAGCTGAATATGAACAAAATGGAAAACATTGTTATTCCTCCCCATAGGGTTTCTCGCCTGCCACCATCACCATAACCATTGGTGATACCTCTGTCTCCTTCTCCCCTCAAGTTCACTGCCTAGGTATCATCCTTAATCACTTTCCTTTATACCTCATATAAGTGCCCTCTCTCATTCTTGACATTTCCACCTACGCAACATTGCATGCATCCTTCCCTTTCTCACCAATGAAGCTACCAAAACCCTAATTCACTTTCTAGCCATATCACATCTCGACTACTGTAACCTCCTCCTCGTTGGTCTCCTGCTCACTCGTCTTGCCCCCCTTCAATCTATACTCAATGCTGCTTCCAGACTCATCTTCCTCTCACACCTCTCTACCTTGGCTTCTCTTTATGTTAAGCCCTGCACTGGCTTCCTGTCCACTTCAGACCTCTCTTTAAAATCCTTAACTTCACCTTTAAGGCCATCCCCTCATCCACTGCTCCCTACCTCTCTTCCCTCATCTCCATTAACACCCCTTCCCGTCCTCTCTATTCTGCTAACCACCACTGTCTGACCTCCCTACTGATCACCACATCTCATGCCCACGTCCAGGACTTCTCCCGTGCTGCACCTCTGTACTGGAATGACTTCCCTTCTTCAGTCCAACTCTTCACCACATTCAAGGTCTTCAAGCGCTCACTCAAAATGCACCTGTTCAGACTAGCCTACTCCTCCTCTACTTAATATCCTCAGTGCATCTTACATCTATCCCTTCTTCTCCTTCCTTCCCTCTCTCCTCTGCTCACTCCAACAGTCCACTTCCTTCCTCCTCCTTATGTAAGTTCATCCCATTAGTTCATTCCTCCCACTTAATGTGTTAGCTCACGTTAGCAGGGCCCTCCATCCTAGTGTTGTTCCCTCCTTCACCACTTCTCCCTCACTTTGTACCTTCTTGTCCACCTCTGCTACCCTTTTACACAGTCCGCATTTGGTGGCTCCATCTCAAACTTTCGCTGCAATCCACCCCTCTTTAATCTGCCAAGCTTGACACCACACATTTTTCCTTGCTGTCTGTGCTTGCTTCACTTTATTGTATATTTGTGATATTTTTATTTTATATTGTGTTTTATTATGTACTATGCTGTCCATTCCTGACATGTATGTCTGTATTGTATTGTGTTGTTATATTTTGTACGATGCAGTGAAAACCTTGTGGCGCCTTATAAATAAATTATGATAATAATAATAATAATAATAATAATAATAATAATAATAATAATTGGCCTTGAAGTGGAAGGGCCAGGGATAACTGATGTTTTGCCTAGAGCCCCATAAGGGCTGTGCATATTATTATATTCTGCACGTTAAGACTTAATATTTAGGTAAACACTGTTACCCCTTTAAAGACTGTGCAATTATTACTATATGCTGCAAGCTGAGGCTTAATATTTAGGTAAATACTATTACAGTTGTGTGGCTGCCTTAGTGAATATATTTAAAGTGAATAATTTTAGGTGGTAATAGAATTTGGAGTTACACAGGAGGAAAACAGAGGGAAACAGCACATCACCCATTGCTGCTTTAAGGGACTTCTATTTCAACAACTAACATTAAAGTATTTTGCTCTCCAACTGAAACACCTACATTTCAAGGGTAACCAGAAAAAAGCTCACATGAAAAAAGCCCACAGAAAAATTGCTCACGGAAAAATCCCCACTGTCATAAATGCCCACAAGAAAATTGCTCACACAGAAAATTGCTCACACAGAAAAATGCTCACACAGAAAAATGCTCACACAGAAAAATGCTCACACAGAAAATTGTTCACATGGAAAAAAGCTCACATTGAGCAATGCTCACACAGAATACATAGGCAGCGCAGCTATAGAGAATACTCTCCCAGTTGCCATTCAAGCAATTTGCAGCATGCTGATTGGTGGATGGCTCTGGGCATTCACCAATCAGAGTGATGGGTGGTCTCATAACCACTGATTGGTAGATGGCTGGAGTCATCCACCAATCACAATGCAGGAAATAGAAATAGTTTGGCAGGGGCTGTAGCACAGGATAGATGTCAGGTAGGAGATCTGGGTCTGATCTGGGCTGTCATTTTATGGAGGTGTTCTGGGTGGACAGATTTGTGGTGTGACTGTTAATAAGGAAGTAAAATGTTTAATGAAAGGGTCTGATCTGGGGGAGGAGTCACTTGTCTTTGTATTCTTCTTCTGAGTTTATCTAAAGTCTGTTTCCTAATTTATGCCTTTAATCCTATAAAATTATGTATGTGCATTTGATATAGTTTTATATTTTTAATACATGGTTGCCAATCTCCCTGATGCTGATTCAGTTCCAGAAGTCATTGCAATATGATGACAGAATTTAGAAATTGTCTCCTATTTCACTGTATTGAAGCCCATGTAGGCGGCCATTTTCTTGGAGGCCAAATGTAATCAAAGACTAATTATGGAGACAGAAATAAAAAATACACTTTGGTTTCTTGTTAATCAGCTGCAGTGTCACCTATTTTTATATTTGCTATAATTGTGAAGTCGTCAGCAGATCTCCTATTCCAGGGTTGCCGACTTTTAAAAGCTCCCGGAGGGAAGCCATAGATGCATGCAGGGGACAAGGCTTAACAGCACAATTTATGGAAATCTCGTCATTAAGCACCGCCCCTGACTATCAATGACCCCTTTCAGTGTTTCATGGGGGTGGGGCTTGATGACACAATTATATTTTTTGCATGCAGGGATATATCTTTGCTTTTGCTTACTGCACAATGATACTGACCAGCTTCACTATCACACTGTTATTTGTGGCTAGCAAATGCCACCTCTTAACTATAATACTGTTTGCAACACAAGAGATTTGACTCCCCTGAAATCACCATGGCTTTGCCCAGGAGTAATTTTCCTCTCTTATTTTCAATTTCTGAATCAAGTCCAATAGGATTAAAACTATGGTTACCACCTGTCCGAGATTGCTCCGGACAGTCCGGTAAATGCAGACCCTCCAACATGACCCCCTCCATTCGGTACAAAATACTCTGCTCCTGCTCTTCCTTCCTAAAATGATTGCAGTCATCTGTGTTATACTAGTTATTTGAATAGAAAGGTGTGTAACACAGGTGACTGCAATCAGAGATTAGGAAGGAAGAGCAGGAGCAGAGTATTTTGTACCGAATGGAGGGGGTCATGTTGGAGGGTCTGCATTTACCGGACTGTCCGGAGCAATCTCGGACAGGTGGTAACCATCAGTTAGCAGAAAACAAACAGGTGCTTGGTGATTGAATAGTCCGTAAATAGAGACTTGTGATGATGAGAATGTCCAAGTAGGGTGAATAAGGTCTGAATAGATGGCGGTAGTTTGTAACCGGTAGAACAGGTGACTGTAGAGCCAGTGGCAGGGAAACCGGTGTTGGAGGAACCAGAAGCTGTAGGGTGGACGTCAGTACAATGCGACACAGCGGGGTGCAAAGGTAGTAGAACTGGCGTCCACAGAGTTGGATCAGTCGGGCTGGAATAGCAGGACTGGATCAGCCGGACAGGAATTAACAGGACTGGATAAGCCGGACTGGAATTAGTAGGAACTGGATTAGCAGGAACTGGATTAGCAGGAACTGGATTAGCAGGAACTGGATTAGCAGGAACTGGATCAGCAAGAACTGGATTAGCAAGAGCTGGATCAGCAGAAACTGGATCAACAAGAACTGGATTCAAGGCAGGAACTGGATTCAATGCAGGAGCTAGAGTCTGTAGTACCATATACCTGGAAGACCTGATTGTTCTGGCAACGTTGGAACAGTGCACAGGGTTTAAATAGTGCGCCCTGTGCACTGATTGGCTGGAGGACCGAAGAGGCAGCTTCCCATTGGTGGTGACGTCATCCAAGATGGACCAGGTCAGCAGCAGCGTCGGGTAAGTAGCGGAGTCTGTCACTGTAATAGTGACAGACTCCGGAGCCGAACAGCATCGGAGCCCCGCATTGCAGCCAGCCGACGGATGGGGTAAGTGAGGCACTTGCCGCAATTTGTGACAACTTGTGCATGCCCAACAGCACAAAAGTAAGCATTTTCCAATCCTAGCAATAGGAAAATATCCCCTTTGTGTAATTTGATCCGGCTCGTTGTCTTTGTTACACCGGTTAGGGAAATATGGCTGTGACAGGCTACCAGGGATTTGAGATTGTGGAATTTTTTACCTCTCCCAAGCTGCTCTGTTACATGTGAATTCATACTTATTTTCAGATGGGATTGAAACACTTATTTTAAATGGCGGCTGCACCTGCTAGACCTTCAACTCCACAGTATTCCTTTCCTCGAGTCTTTCAAACCTTTACCTTCTCCCTTCCACACCATGGGCTGGATCCAGACTTAGTTAAGTGCTTGAACTTAGTTACTCCTGGGCTAAACCATCTTAGTTACTCCTGGGCTAAACCATGTTGATTTTAGGGGGAGTCAAGTTAATTGTATTCTTTGCCTGCAGGTATATATCTTTGAATTACTTACTGCACACAAATACTGACCAGCTTCACTATCACACTGTTATTTAAACTTGGACTATGAAACATCACCTCTCAACTCTAAAACTGTTTGCAACAGATGAAATATGACTCCCCTGAAATCAACATGGTTTAGCCCAGGAGTAACTAAGTTCAAGCACTTAACTAGGTCTGGATCCAGCCCCATATCCCAGGCCTAAGTCCAGCTCCCTTCATCCATCAGAATGTGGGTGAGATTCTCTGCAGATTCAACTTTATCCCTAAGCAAGCCATCCAAGACATTCACATTAGACTCCTGTGGAGGTCAACCACTCAAACTGCCTGTCACGAATCGCGGTCACAGGTACCGCACTTACCCGCTCCGGCTGGTCGTGGCTCTCTCCCGGCGGTTCTGCAGCTCAGGATCACAGAGACTGTCACTTGGTCGGTGACAGTCTCTGATACTTACCGCATCTTCCTCCAGCGTTTTCCTCGTGGGTCCTGGCGCCAAACACTGTGGTGCTCCGGTCCGTGGGCGCCGCCAACGTGATGCTGTTCTACCAATGATACTCACCTACTGCAGTCTTTCAGCCAATCAGTGCGCACTATTTATATCCTGCAGACCCTTCCTTCCCTGCCAGAACAACTAGTCTACCTAGGTGCCTGGTTCTGCTGCGTCCAGCTTACTATCCTGATCCAGCTTGCTATCCTGTTCCAGCTTGCTATCCTGATCCAGCTTGCTATCCTGATCCATCTCCAGCTATCCTGCTTGCTATCCTGATCCAGCTCCAGCTATCCAGCCTCAGCTATCCTGATCCAGCTACAGCTATCCTGATCCAGCTAGCTATCCTGATCCAGCTCCAGCTATCTCCAGCTACAGCTATCCTGATCCATCTCCAACTATTCAGCTACAGCTATCCTGATCCAGTTAGCTATCCTGATCCAGCTAGCTATCCTGATCCAGCTGCAGCTATCCTGATCCAGCTACAGCTATCCAGCTACAGCTATCCTGATCCAGCTCCAGCAACTTTGTCTGAAGTCCGGTCCAGCAGCCTAGTCTGAAGTCCGGTCCAGCAGCCTAGTCTGAAGTCCGGTCCAGCAGCCTAGTCTCAAGTCCGGTCCAGCAGCCTAGTCTCAAGTCCGGTCCAGCAGCCTTGTCTCAAGTCCGGTCCAACAGCCTAGTCTCAAGTTCGGTCCAGCAACCTTGTCTCAAGTCCGGTCCAGCAACCTTGTCTCAAGTCCGGTCCAGCAACCTAGCCTTTTCCTTTACACCAACTTCCTTGGCGTGTGTACCACATTCATACCATCAGTTCTAAAGACTGTCCTTGCCACGTGTATCCCAATTACCCTTTACCCCATTGCACGGCCTTCTTTCATTGCTACTATTTACTGTTTATTTCTGTATGCACCAGTCCTACATTAAACCGGCTAACTTCCATTTCACACCAACTCAATTGTCTCATTCCCTGAAGCACGGAGCAGATCCCACTAATCCCTTGAACGTGACACTGCCTCACTAAGATCTGAGCTAATTCAAGTGTTGGACAGAAATTATCAGGTTGAATCCATCCAGAAAGACCAGGAAACAGTGTCATGCATCCCTGCGAGGTCATTGCTGAGTCTACGGAAGTCTCTTATGACAAGTTAACCCATCTGTGATGAAATGGGAGACCCGATTACATAATACTATTTTATCCCTGGTCTCCATCAAGGACTTGATTATGATGAACAGTCAATCTGACACTTGTATCTATGACCTCTGGAATATTTAGTCTATGTGTTTTATACTGGGGTGTAGGTCGTCGCTAGTTTGAAAGGGCCATTCTCTCCCAGCCTCTTCCAGACTGGCTAGGGAAACCCGAAGATGCTGCGTTGAAAGGTCTATTTCCAACCCTTACCTTAATCCTTGCCCTAACCCCTCCCCTTCCATTAGCCTAACCCTAATCCTCCATTCCCCACAGCCTAACCCTAAGGCTCCTCTCCCTGCAGCCTAACCTTAAGGCTCCCCTCCCTGCAGCCTAACCCCAAGACTCCCCTCCCCGCAGGCTGACACTAAGACTCCACTACCCTCCAACCGATCAAAGCCCTAATCCTACCCTTCCATGACTCTAACCCTATCCCTCCCTATTCATGACCCTAATCCTAACTCTTCTTTTCCCGCAGCCTAACCCTAAGACTCTCCTCCCTGCAGCCAAACTCAAGACTCCCCTCCTTTAGCCTAGACTCGGCTCCCCACAGCCTAACCCTAAGACTCCCCTCTCTGCAGCCGAACCCTAAAACTTTCCGCCCCGCAGCCAAACCCTAAAACTCCCCTCCCCGGAGGTTACTCACCTCTCCAATGGGGTTTGCAACAGGTTCGGCATTCATTAAAAAACGAATGGGTAAGTATGCCAAAGTATGTCGATGGGTAAGTGCCTTCTCTTGCCAGCTCCTCCATCCTGTTATAGTGATACATGTATCATATGAAGTTTGCATTAATCATAGTAGATTATGTCATTTATACCCCTTTCATACCCAAAACCCAGGTTAAGCCTGGGAACTTTGCCGTCTGTGGCAATATCTTATTACTACAAGTCTCCTCATCCTAAAATTTCTTCTCTATACTTCTATTAATGCAGACTTTACACAAGGAAAACATTAGAAAACTAATAATACTCTCATTCTTTTTACTGATCACGTATACTCACTCACTGTGAATAAAGCGCCTCAGCGCAACTGTAAAAAAGGCACATCAGAAATTACATAGCACTTTCTTGGGATGAACCATAAGAACGATGTCGTTCTACCAAAAGCGACATTCATAACTTACAGGCTGTGATCCTGGATTTTTATTATTATTACTAGTTTAAAACCCGTCCTAAAGATGGGGAAAATATTGGCCATTCATTTCTATCCCCCCAGTATCCCCATCATGTCTCCAGCCCCCCCCAGTATCTCCATCATGTCTCCAGCCCCCCCAGTATCCCCCACCATGTGTATCCAGCCCCCCAGTAGTCTCAAGATGGCAGTGGCGAATCCATCCTCTGCTACCTAGTAACAGCCTGTCCCTGTTGTTAGGTACCAGAGGAGGTACCCCCTGCCGCCATCTCCACCTTACCTCTGCATTCTGGAAGTTCCTGCCATATCCAAGATGGCAGCCGTTGTCCTTCCTAAGGACCCCCGCCACCATCTTGAATGTAGCAGGAACTTTCTGAATGCGGAGGTAAGGTGCAGAGTGTGCAGATGGCGGCAGCGGGTCCCTCATCCGCTGCCACCATCTCCACATTCTGCACCTTCTTCCGCAGTGTGGGCAGAGAGAGGGCGGTGGCTGGCGGCGGGTCCTGATACTGGGAGCTTTCTACTGCCGCTAAAGGTAAATAAAAGGGACTCACAGGGGGGGCACGGGAATGTGTGTGTGTGATTTTTTAAAAATATTAAGATTAATAAAGATACGCTTTCCAAACCCTACCTTAACTTTTGCCAACGTAACCGATGGGATCCGCTCACGTATGTATAGGCAACACGTAATTACGCAGCTAAGCACGCCCATGCTGTACACTTTAAATACAAACCCCCGCCTACATAGCGTATTTCAGATGTATTTTGGCCAAACGTAAAATTGGCACGCCCACACATAAGTATTTACATGACACATACGTGAATGGCCCATACGTTCACATTTACGCTACGTTACGAAGCATATTTTCTATGGTGCGCATGCGCAGTACTTACTTAAAGGCGATTTTACGTCTCCGCCACGCGTAAATTCGCTCACAAGCGTTATTCTGGATCTGGGCCAATATCACAAAATTAAAATTAAGTAAAACAAGCACAGACCGCAAGGAAAAATGTGAGGTGTCAAGCGTGGCAGATCAGGGAGCAGGGGATAGAGCAAACTGAGAGGTTGAGAGGGAGCCACCAGGTAGGGACGGGGTAAAAAGATAGCAGAGGGGAACAAGAGGGTACGAAGTGAGGGGGGAGTAGTGGAGGAGGGAACAACACTAGGATGGAGAGCCCTGCTCACGTGAGCTAACAGACTAAGTGGGAGGGATGAATTTACAGAAGACATAAGGAGGGGATAGGAAAAGAAGGGATAGATGTAGGATGCAGTAAGGATGTTAAGTAGAGGAAGGGTAGGCTAGCCTG
Organism: Limnodynastes dumerilii; assembly: GCA_011038615.1. Taxonomy (NCBI): domain Eukaryota; kingdom Metazoa; phylum Chordata; class Amphibia; order Anura; family Limnodynastidae; genus Limnodynastes; species Limnodynastes dumerilii. Next base: position 294,227 of record WWET01001636.1, read on the forward strand.
AAGAGGTGCATTTTGAGTGAGCGCTTGAAGACCTGCAATGTGGGGGAAAGTCTGACTGAAGAAGGGAGGTCCTTCCAGTGCAGAGGGGCAGCACTGGAGAAGTCCTGGAGATGGGCGTGAGATGTGGTGATCAGGAGGGAGGTCAGACATTGGTGGTTAGCAGAATGGAAAGGGTGGGAAGGGGTGTGCATGGAAATGAGATCATTGAGGTAGGGAGCAGTGGATGAGGAGATAGCCTTAAAGGTGAGGGTAAGGCGATTAAAGAGAGGTCTGAAGTGGACAGGAAGCCAGTGGAGGGTTTTTGACATAAAGGAGAGGTCGGGGTAGAGCAGCATGAGGGGAAGATGAGCCTGGAAGCAGCATTGAGTATAGATTGAAGGGGGGGGCAAGACGGGTGAGTGGGAAACCTATGAGCAGTTGGTTACAATAGTCAAGGCGTGATATGACTAGAGAGTGGATGAGGGTTTTGGTAGCTTTATTGGTGAGGAAGGGACGGATGCTTGCAATGTTGCACAGGTGGAAACAGCAAGAATGAGAGAGGGCACGGATGTGTGGTATAAAGGAAAGTGAGAAGTCAAGAATGACACCTAGGCAGCGAACTTGAGGGGAGAAGGAGAAAGAGGTATCACCAATAGTTATGGTGATGGAGGAGAGGGTGAGGAAAAACAATGATTTCCATTTTGTCCATATTCAGCTTTAGAAAGCGTTTGGCCATTCATGTGGATAGGGATGTAAGGCCCTCGAAAACCTTAGACTGAAGAGAGGGGTTGAGGTCAGGGGAGGAAAGGTAAATTTGGGTGGCATCAGCGTAGAAGTGGTAGTTGAAGGAAGAGGTGGAGGAGGAAAAGGCAGGGATGTCAAAGCTTCACTTTGAGAAAGGGCGGGTCGCGCCCGAAACGCGTCAGAGAAGGAGCAGGACTGAGACAGCAGACCACGGGAATCGAGACCAGGACGGAGAAGGATCGTGAGCTGGAGCCCAGACACCCCGGGACTACATCTTAGAGGCACCGCTCTACGACCAGCCCCCGTTTTTGGTCAGCTACCCGGGTACTGCAATCGTTTCTTTTATTCCCTTGCAATTGATTAGGACTTTGATCCATTAATTTACCAGAGCCTGTCACACATTTCAGTGACAGTGCGGTTCATTGCATTGTGGTTATTTTATGTTCATTTACATTGTGTTGTGTTTCATTAAATGTATGTTTATTAATTCAATCTTTTTTATCCCTCTTCTTGTTTCTTTTATGGGTGGCACCATCGGAGCAATTTAGGAAGGGTAGCATACATTGCTAATTAATGGTTTTATGTGTTTTATGCACCTTCATCAACACTTATCAGAGGACAGTATAGCGCTTATCCCACTTTAAATTTTCTTTTTACTTCTGTTTGTTTTACGATGCTTAGCACGCCCATACTGTACGATTTACTTGTCTCACCCCGCCCTTGAAGCGTAATTATGGATTTGATATGGCTGGTGGACCCCTTCGTTGGTTGTT
>WWET01001636.1:296875-310269 GCA_011038615.1 Limnodynastes dumerilii
CCAACCCGGCGCACCTCATCACGCCAATCCGGCGCATCTCGTCACGCCAATCCGGCGCACCTCGTCACGCCAATCCGGCGCACATCTTCACGCCAACCCGTCGCACCTCGTCACGCCAACCCGGCGCACCTCGTCACGCCAATTTGGCGCACCTCTTCACGCCAACCCGGCGCACCTCGTCACGCCAATCCGGTGCATCTCATCACGCCAATCCGGCACATCTCGTCACGCCAACCCGGCGCACCTTAATTCGCCCATCCGGCATTTCACTGTTATTGGACATTGCCTTCTCTAGTACGACCTTTATTCATTGTGCTGTATCCTATGCGACCAACTTACATTAAACCCGCTTGCTTTCTATTCACACCAGCTCATCCATTTACTCCCCTGGTACCCGACAAGGATTCACAAAACCCTCTAGCCGTGACAGTCAGAGTGCAGCGGTGGGTGAAGACAAAGTCAAAGGAATGGCACTGTGTATGGGTAAGGCAAGTGGTCTACTGAGTCAGATCAAAGGATGAGGAAATAGAGAGAAGTTTAGAGGTGCTGAAGTGGGAAGGGTTATCAACGGGATGTTGAAGTCACCCAAAATGATGGAAGGGAGGTCAGAGGAGAGATAGTGGGTGAGCCAGGCAACAAAGTTCTCAAAGAACTGCAAGCAAGGATCTAGGCGACAGAAAAGGCAGATGGAGTGAACTCTGAAGGAAGAGAAGATGGGAGAGGTCTCGGGGGGGATAGCGCGAAAAGTGCAGGAGGGAGAGAGGAGCAGGCCAGTGCCGCCACCATGATGGTCGCCGACTTTGGGAGAGTGGGAGGAGGAGAGACCTCCATAGGCCAGAGCAACGGGTGAGGTGGTGTCAATGGGGGAGAGACATGTTTCGTTGAGAGCTAGGAGGTTTAAGGAGTTAGAGATGAACAGATTATGTATGGCCGGGAGCTTGTTACAGATTGCGTTCCAGAGCGCACAGGAGAAGGGGAGAGTGAGGAGAGTGCAAATGTGGATGAGGTTGGCAGGGGTGGATGAGCAGGGAGGGGGAAGAGGATTGGGTTGGGGGCGATAGGGGGGTTAAGATGGCAATAGAACAGGAATAAAGGGTGATAAAATGTTACAGGGATAAAGGGTGCATGCCCTCTGTACTCCCCGCTGTCGATAGGAAATCTGGACACTTACGTGTCCAGATTCCTCCCTTAACTTTTACAACTAGGTCGGCGTACATACGGCCTAGTCATAACAGGGTTTACCCGCCCTGGTCCCTCATTTACATGGCTATGCCTACCTGTATGGCGAGGATACGGCCATCGCAACTTTGTTACGTACGTTAGTACTTACGAATGAACATCTGGTGCATGCGCAGTTGTTCCCAGACAGGGGACTTACGCAAATGACTGTCAGACTTAGTTCTGGATCCGGCCCTCTGACTCTATTATCTATGAAAAGGACTAATTCGAGTCTCACACCTTCCTATGATATGTAAATTATTTACAGTAATTGTACAGCAAAAGGTTTTAATCAAATTTCCTTGCAGGTCCCTGTGTAATGCTGAATATGGACAAAACGGAAATGATTGTTTTTCCTCCCCCTAGGATTTCCTCCCCGCCCTCCATCACAATATCCATTGGTGATACCTCTGTCTCCTCATCACCTTAAGTTCGCTGCCTAGGTGTCACACTTGACTCCTCACTTTTCTTTATACCATACATCCTTGCCCTCTCTCATTCTTGTCGTTTCCACCTACGCAACATTGCACGCATTCATCCCTTCCTCACCAATGAAGCTACTAAAACCCTCATCCATTCTTTAGTCATATCAGGCCTAGACTACTGTAACCTCCTCCTTATAGGTCTCCCACTCACCTGTCTTGCCCCCCTTCAATCTATACTCAATGCAGCTTCTAGACTCATCTTCTTCTCACGCCGCTCTACCTCGGCCTCTCCTTTATGTCAAACCCTCCACTGGCTTCCTGTCTGCTTCAGAACTCTCTTTAAACTCCTTACCCTCACCTTTAAGGCCATCTCCTGATCCACTACTCCCTACCTCTCTTCCCTCATCAACATGCACACCCCTTCCCGTCCTCTCCGTTCTGCTAACCAGTGCTGTCTGACCTCTTTACTGATCCCCACATCTCACACCCGTATCCAGGACTTCTCCCGTGCTGCACCTCTGCACTGGAATGACCTCCCTTTTTCAGTCAGGCTCTCCCCCACATTGCCGGTCTTCAAGCGTTCACTCAAAACGCACCTGTTCAGGCTAGCCTACCCCTCCTCCAATTAACATCCTCACTTAACATCCTCACTGCATCCTTCATCTATCCCTTCTATTCCTTTCCCCTCTCCTCCGCTCACACCAGCAGTCCACTTCCTTCCCCCTCATGTCTTCTGTAAGTTCTTCCCTCCCACATAGTGTGTTAGCTCAAGTGAGCAGGGCCCTCCATCCTAGTGTTGTTCTTTCCTCCACCACTCCCCCCCTAACTTCGTACCCTCTTGTACCCCTCTGCTACCCTTTTACCCCATCCCCACCTGGTGGCTTCCTCTCAACCTCTCACTTGTGAAGTCCGTGTACCCCAAAAATAATAGCCCATGCGGCAGTACGCAATTATTCGCGAATATTCACTGGAAGAAAAAATAGCACATAAGCGATAATTCGTTCAAATTTACGAAAGCGTGTTTACTCGGCAAGGAACAGGTTAATGGCAAGGTACAGCGTCAATCAATACAATCCGCAGCGCGACCAACTAGAAGGCAAGGCGTTCACTCCAGAAGTCTTCTCAGGGAATAGAGAAAGAATGTCCATCAGAGTGTCCTTTTATTGTCCATAGATGAAAGGGGTCACCGCACTTCAGCTGGATTGGAGAGATCTCAATCCCCCTGTGCTTCCTGAGTCATCATTGGTCCTGGGGTCTTCCTTTATTCTCCTCCCAGAGGGTCATCTGCATATTATCCAAACATTTATACTTTCTTACTCTAACCTAGCAATGCGCATAACTACTGCCGCAAACATGCGGTCTTTTGGCGTCTAGTCTAACAATATGGGTTATGATTTTATCTACCCTGTGACTATAAACACGACATAGTTACAACATTCTCACACTGATTGGCGATTGTTTGATGATTGTTCCGTCTATAGAGGTAAAACACAGTTTTAGTAAAAATGAACGAAAACATACATTAAATAGGGACAAGCTCTGTGTGTTTGTGTTTAATAAATGTGTATGTAAAGTGGAATATTTTAAATGTAATGAAAGCCCGCGAAAGCGTGAACTTGCATATTAATGTACGCGCTTGCGTTCACATTTTCCCGCACTTTTGCGGTCTTTGGGCCTGATCCAGACCTACGCCCGCGAGCGTAGCGTATGATCGCCCTGGCGTATAAACTTTCATGCCCATGACACTCCCATTGATTGTATCTACTTACGGCGGCTGAACCCTACCCTAACTTTTTCCAGCATCCGTACGAATTTTTGGACCGATACGCTGGTCGTACGGGGCTTAGCACGCCCATACTGTACAATTTAAATGGCTATCCCCGCCTCTGTGTAGTAACTCGAGCATCCGGACTATCGTCGCACAAAACGCACACCCCTTGGGCGAAAAATACGCTAAAAATACGCTCACTGTACGCTGATGTCCTTTGGACGACCGGAAGTTGTCATACTGCACACGCGCAGTGCGTTTTTTCTCCCGTTTTTACGCTCCCGACCGGCGTACGATCGCTTGCGGATTACAGTGAATGCATAACAATGGCCAGTAGATGGCAGTAAGCACAACAAACAGTAAAACAGTATTTAGCATATATAAACTGAATGCAATATTAATGGATTCCAGAAACTGGGACAGCACACTCCCCGTCTGAAATCCTAGGATTTCACTATACAATTTTGACAGTAAGGATTAATGTCCATTAGATATTCAACGAAGGTTCTGACCTGAAAGACAAAATGCACAAATGCAAAAAACACAACAATAACTGTAATGTATGGAAGTAGTCCAATAATCAAGGCCTTTGGGAACGTATCCAGAGATGAATACCAGATGATCAAAGTTCCTTGAAAGTTCCTTCTGGCTTGAATTACTTCTCAACAGGTAAAAGCAAAACAACCTCGGATATAGGCCTGATGAAAGATTTGGAGTCACCTTGCCTTGTGATGGTCACTCCCACCTTACGAACCTTGCCATCTTCGCTAGGAAAGATTTTGGAGATAAGTCCCATAGGCCATGCATTTCTTTCTACCTTCTGGTCTTTCATGAGAACAAGATCTCCTACTTGTAAATTTGGTCTTACATTCTGCCATTTTCTTCGTCCTTGAAGAAGAGTGAGGTACTCCTTTTTCCACCTGCTCCAGAAACAGTTTGCCAAATGTTGAACATGTTTCCACCGCTTCTGATATAAGTTACCAGATGTAAGATCTTCAGGTGGACTAGGTACAGTTCCAAGTTTTTGAGTGAGAAGAGTTGCTGGAGTGAGAATAGCAGGGGTCTCTGGATCCGTGGATGCAGGAACAAGAGGTCTTGAGTTTACAATAGCAGTCACTTCAGCTATAAATGTGATTAAAGTCTCATGGGTAAGTCTGGAGAAGTTTGAATCCATGAGCATAGAATCCAGTATCTTACGAGAGATGCCTATCATCCTTTCCCATGAACCGCCCATATGAGAAGCATGGGGGGGGTTAAAGACCCATGTGCAACCATTGTCAGCCAAGTAGTCCTGAACTGGCTTAGAGTTTATTTGCAATTCTCGACAGGCACCTGTGAAGTTGGTTCCACAGTCAGATCTCAATAGTTTTACTGGTCCTCTGATGGCGAGAAATCGTCTTAAAGCATTAATGAAGCTAGAAACGTCCATGGACTCTATCACATCTATGTGTACAGAACGTACACTCATACATGTAAATAACACCGCCCATCGTTTGCTATCTGCGTGACCAGGTCCTACGGGTAGTGACTGTCCATGGTCCGAAGACATCCAGACCAACATAGGTAAATGATGGCTCAGTACTTGTCCTATCAGCAGGTAAGTCATGTCACATTCAGGGGTTTGGGGCAATCGGTCCCGGGTTCCAGGGAATGAGACAGAGAGACAGGCGTAAAATGGAAGCTGGCTGGTTTAATATATGAGTGGTGCATACAGTGGGTGCAGAAGACTGGAATGAGGCAATGTGGTAACAGAAGCAAGGTAAAGAGTCCTTTTAGCACAACTGAGGCTGTGAGACAGGCTTGAGACAATGCTGAGCCAATTCAGTGATGCTGAGCTGGGGCAATTATGCAGAGCTGGCACGATTATGCTTGAGCTGGAGCAATGATGCTGAGCTGGCACGATGATGCTGAGCTGGGACAGTGATGCAGCTGAGCTGGGGCAATGATACAGAGCTGACATGATGATGCTGAGCTGGGGCAATGATACAGAGCTGACATGATGATGCTGAGCTGGGGCAATGATACAGAGCTGACATGATGATGCTGAGCTGGGGCAATGATACAGAGCTGACATGATGATGCTGAGCTGGGGCAATGATACAGAGCTGACATGATGATGCTGAGCTGGGGCAATGATACAGAGCTGACATGATGATGCTGAGCTGGGGCAATGATACAGAGCTGACATGATGATGCTGAGCTGGGGCAATGATACAGAGCTGACATGATGATGCTGAGCTGGGGCAATGATACAGAGCTGACATGATGATGCTGAGCTGGGGCAATGATGTAGAGCTGGCACGATGATGCGGAGCTGGATCAATGATGTAGCTGGATCAAGGCTGTAGCTGGATCAGAGCTGGTGCTGGATCAAAGCAGTAGCTGGATCAGAGCTGGTGCTGGATCAAGGCTGTAGCTGGAGCTGAATCAAAGCAGAGCTGGAGCTGGATCAATGCAGAGCTGGAGCTGGATCAAATCAGAGCTGGAGCTGGATCAAGGCAGAGCTGGATCGATGGTACCAGGCACCTAGAAGACTTAGTTGTTCTGGAAATGAGTGTCAGAACAGCCAGGGTTTAAATAGGCCGCCCGTGGTGCTGATTGGTTGGAGAACTCCAGCCCCTACCTCCTATTGGTGAAGCGGCGTCATCTGACTGATCTAGCATGGCGGCGCCCATGCATCGGAGCTGCGGCGCCAGGTTCCACGTGGGACGCCGACCAGGGACTTCGTGCCGCAGATGGTGAGTATAGAGGCTGTCACTGAGCTAGTGACAGTCTCTGACGCTGAAGCGAAGGTGCCGCCGGCAGTCCGAGGAACAGGTAAGTGCGGTGTCTGCCGCGTACTTTGTGACAATCACAGAACATGTATTATTTAAAATAAACTTAACTTTTCCACTCAAAAACATAACAGAGGTTTCAAAACACCTGGCGCACCCTGCCATCCAGATAGGCCCAGCACTCAAGCGAAGTGCTACGAGAGACCGTCCGTAAAAACGGTTCTACAAACCTCAGGCATCCAACCTCATAACTTTATAGACATGACAGGAACCCAGTGCAATACTTGTTCACACCGCCCCCTTGCACATCCTCATCCTCCTGTCATGCACAATAGCTGCTTTCCTCCCAGCTGCTACTTAACCATGCCACATGCACACCCTTAAAACACCAGGGAGGGAGGGTGGGCAAATCCAAGTGAAAAGAGGCCTGATTGATGGCCTATGCCCTGACACCTCAGGGGCAGGCCATACCCGCACACCATTGAACCTTTCCAAAAAGGCATCCCAAACCCTCAGGTCAGCTTTAAGTTCCCCTGAGAGTGGGATCCACCTCCCCGGGACCATGGGCCTGATCCAGAGCTACGACCGCAAGCGAGCGTACGCTCATCGTAAGCGAAAATTCGGGAAAAAATTCGCAACGCGCATGCCCAGTATGACAGCTTCCAGTCGCCTGGGCGTCATGAGCGAATAGTGGTCGTATTGTGAGCGAATTTTTCGCTCGAGGGGCGTGCGTTCAGTACGATGGTCGCCTGGGCGCCCGTTTTACTACAGGGAGGCGGGGATAGCCATTTAAATTGTACAGTATGGGCGTGCTAAGCCCGTACGCTCAGCGTATTTTGTGCGAAATTTCGTACGGCCGACGGTCGTACCCAGTGTAGGGTATAGGCGTCGTAAGCAGGTACTTTACTATGGGAGTGTTAGGGGCGTGTATGTTTATTCGCACGGTCAAACGTACGCATTCGCCCGCCGTGCGAATTTTCGTAGCGCTGGATCAGGCCCCATGGCCCCAATGGTAGCGCGCTCCAACCTTCTGCAAAAGACCTTCCCGAACGGTATGACGCGGCATGCGAAGCGTAAGGACCCAATCAAAGACTGCAAGCTTTTCAAAGACAAAAGTGGAGCATGCAACGCCTCCCTTATGAGGGAATGCAGCTGTTGCACCTTATCCTCGGGAAGCCGGCAGAACCCTGCCACCGTGTCTATCTCGATCCCGAGGTGTGACAACCGAGTGACAGAGCCCTCCGTCTTATCCCGAGCCACCGGCACCCCAATGGAAAAGAAGAGGGCCTGAAGAGAGAACAACAACTGCTGACATGTGTCGGTCCCCGCATGGCCCACCACCAGGAAATCATCCAGGTAGTGCGCTACGGAGGAGCGACCCGTACCAGCCACCACGCACCAATGAAGAAAGCTGTTAAATGCCTCGAAGTAAGCGCAAGACACCGAGCAGCCCATCGGCAAGCATTTATCCACGTAAAACGAGCCCCGCACCCGGAAACCCATAAACTTAAAACAGGAGGGATGAAGGGGAAGTAGCCGAAAGACCGACTCTATATCCACTTTTGCCATCAATGCCCCTCCCCCCGCCGCGCGCACCAACTCCAATGCCGACTCAAATGACTGGTACACAACGCGCGCACATGACTCTGGGATGGCGTCATTTACTGAAGACCCCGGGGGATATGAAAGGTGTTGGATAAGCCGAAACTTCCCCGGGGCTTTTTTGGGGACTACCCCAATCGGGGATACAATTAAATCGTAGAAGGAGGGTTCAGAGAAAGGACCGGCCATACGCCCTAACACAATTTCCTTGGAGATCTTGTCCCATAAAACCCCGGGCATCTGAGATGCGGATTTCAAGTTACGTGGATAAGCTGTAGACACCTGCCCAACAATTGGTAGGCGGAAACCCTCCTGAAAACCTCGCAGGAGAAAAGAGGCCATGGGCCTGATCCAGTGCTACGAAAATTCGCACGGCGGGCGAATGCGTACGTTCGACCGTGCGAATAAACATGCACGCCCCTAACACTCCCATAGTAAAGTACCTGCTTACGGCGGCTATACCCTACACTGGGTACTACTGTCGGCCGTACGAATTTTTGCACTGAATACGCTGAGCATACGGGCTTAGCACGCCCATACTGTACAATTTAAATGGCTATCCCCGCCTCCCTGTTGTAAAACGAGCGCCCAGGCGACCGTCGTACTGAACGCACGCCCCTCGAGCGAAAAATTCGCACACCATACGACCGCTATATGCTCATGTCGTCCAGCCGACCGGAAGCTGTCATACTGGGCATGCGCGTTGCGAATTTTCGTACGAAAATACGCAAAAAACGGTCATACGCTCGCACGAAATTGGCCAATTTCGTAGCTCTGGATCAGGCCCCATGTCCTTCTTAGGATAACGAGTTAACCACCGCGCAAGCGCTTCAATTTTGATTGGGGTGGGCGCCAGACCTAGATCCCTGCTGCTGCTGGGAACCTCCTTGAGCCCCTGGCCTACTGCAAGATTTTGGTGGGAGCCATTACATTTGAGGCAGGCGTGCTTAAAGATACATTTCGCCCCCCTACGGCAGATGCCGCCGTTAAAACTGAAGCACCTGCCAGGGCCAGCGAAGGGGGCGCTTCCGCGCCCCCTGTCCTGAAACCGCCCAGATGCCACAGCCTCGACTGGAGGCTCGGGGGCCATGCGCGCCAACTCTAACCAAAGCTCCGCATTCTTCTCCCCAAAGGGGATGGTCGCCTGACCATCTGCATTTAGACAAAATTGTTTGTCATACCTCCTCCACGCTGTGCCTTTCATGCTCACGTGCATGTCCTGCACAAGGTGGAGGTAGTGCACCATCCCCGGGTGCTCCCCCGGCCGTGTTGCTAAGTAAGTTTCAGTAAATGTGTCAAAACAACGAAACTGCTCCTCCACTACCGCCCCCTTCTTTTGCGCTGCGCTCAGTGCCTTGCGGCTATCATTGGTCAAAGCAAAAATGTCGACATACTTTCCCTTCCTAATTTTTTCCTTCACGCGCAAGCGCAACCCCCTAGCTACCGCCGTGTAATCCACAAAAATCCTACTACGGTCAGGAGGAACCAGAGGGGCCGCGGCTGTAGCCGCCTTCTCCGCCCTTTTAGACGCCCTCTTCCGAAGGTGACGGTCAACCGCTTTCCCGAAGCTACACGTGTGCCTACGTGACGCGCCAGAAGAAGTGGATGTCGTGGAGGAACAAGTAGATATTGACTCAACATCGCTAACCTCCAAACCCTGCACAACATTGTCAGACTCACCGGGCGTTGCATCAGATGGTCCTGGTTCCTGATCTGCCGCCGCAGCCCCTGGCGGGTCCGCACCCACCGTAGCAGCCGGCGCATCGTGCGCTGGATGAGAAGAGGTGGCCGCCATGCCGCTCTGGGATCTGACATCACCGGCAGGGCGAGCCAGAGGAACTGAAGAAGGACAAACGTCAGCACGCCGTTCAGATCCCCTACTACGCCTGCTGCGGTCACGCTTGCGATGAGCCAAAGCACGGCGGCTGCCCGCAGAACTGGACCTAGATCTAGACACGCGTCTGTGACTAGAGGGGCGATGAGCGCAGCGGCAACACGGGGACTTGCTCTAACTGCGCCCCCTATACCAATAACGCTCAGCCGGCGGAGAGTGATAGCGCCTCCAAGATGAGTAGCGAGGATCCTCATAGTGGGAGTCCCTCCCCCGGAATGGGCTATGCCTGCTACTGGAGTAACGATGCCTACGCCCCCCATAAGGGGAATGTGAACCTTGCGCCCAGTCCTGCCTATGCCTAGTGCTATATGGTTCTTGATGGGGGTCCCAACCTGATCCAGTGGCCTGAGGGCTAGGCGAGCGGCTGCTGAACAATGCAGGGCTGCAACTCTGGGGGGTGCCCCTAGATCTTAACCCTGCCTCCCCTAGGTCACCTGCCCTTGAAGCCCCCCTAACTCCGGATGTGACACTACCCCTAGGGTAGTCCCCCTCCACAAAGCTGGGCCCTGCTCCACTGGCCTGTGACCCCTGCCCACCCCTCGACCCAGCGTCCTGGCCCCCCAAGTCCTCCAATAAAGGTGCTGGTTGCGGCACTCGTCCTCCGCGTTGACTTCCGGTGTTGCCACCGGAAGTTTGGGCCCGGGCACGAGAGGCGCGCCCGCACCCCGCTCCTCGTGCAGCCTGGCCGCCATCTTGGTAATCAGGCCACCGCTGAGACCCCCCACCGTGGCTCCGGACCTGCCGACGCTGAGCACCAGCAGGTAAAGGCCTCTCCCAACGACCGCGCACGCTAGCAGGAAGAGGGGTATCAGGGACACAGTCATCCGACTGGTCCCTGAGCCGAGCGGGGGGGCAGGCAGAGCGCCGAGGCCGCAACATGGTGCTGCTGGAGACAGGAGACCGCGCTCAGGCTGCAAGGGGAGGGGAGGGGTATCTGGGGAACGCTGCTACACAGGCAAGGCAAATAGTAAGAGGGGGACGCAAGGAAAGGTGGAAAAGGAAGGATGGCTTCAGCGCTTGGGACTGGCAAGGACAGCAACGCAGGCAGACAAATGAGGAATACAGGGAAAGAGACAAGGAGGGGGAATGAGGAAAGAGAGAAAGGACAGGAAAGAATTAAAAGAAATTGAGCAAGAATCAGGGAAAAACACTTATCTGTTGCCTGCAGATGCTGTGTCATCCAGCCAAATCCAAGTGAAAAGAGGCCTGAGTGATGTCATCAAACCCCTTACAAAACCTCTGCTGATAAAGGACCCTCCTCCAGGATGTTCTCCCACCAATTGAATTCAGCCATGAGGTGAGTGACATCTAGCTCCCCACCCACGCCGGGAGTTTTTTTTTTTTAACATTCTTTATTTTGGTTTATTTTTCCAAAGTCCACGAGGGACTGATACATTAATACAAAACAACCAGAATTCCGAGGTACAAAATTGTTCCAAGTTATAACATCACATTACAGTTAACAATAGCGAGAGTTTGTGACATGCACTCCTGAAATGTTAGTGGGTTCGTGGCGAAAAGTCGAAGGATAAAAGAGATGGAGGTACCTACAACAAGTATAAACCATACCATCTGTGACCTGCTACTTACTGTGTGCCTAGTGCTATTGCCTAGTGAATTGACCGTTGTTTGACCCACCTCCCTGTCTTGATTCCTGTCTTAGTTTCTTTGTGTATCCAGCCCTGGTTCTCATCCCTATTTGTACCTACCTTCCCCGCTGTACCTACTTATCCCTTGAGTGTCTGTTTATGTTACCTCTTCGGAGGCCCCGCTGTGTGAGTGTGTGTGTGCAAGTCCTTGTGCGTCTTGTCCAGTCCCGTGAACAATCTGCTGTCCATCGTGCTAGGTTTTGTGTTACTCATTGTCTGTCGCAGTCCGGTCTCTTCTGGACTGGTTCTACTCCCACTTACCTTACTGCTCCCATCCCCTCTGTCTTGTATCCACTCCGGGTTTCTCATTCTCTTCCTCGAGTCTGGTTCAACGGGGGAGGACCAGGCTATTGGGGTGCAGCCAAATCCATCCACGCCATCTGGGGCTCTGGTGAAAACCTCCCGATAGCAAAGGTACCGAGCCCCGGTAGTTGACTCAGTCACCACCACTCTCTCTTCCGTGGCCACCTTGGTTCTCTCCGAGGTAAACCCGGGGCGCCACTCCAGTTCACCTTTTTCCCCACGACTACTCTGGTTCTCTGCCAGGTAAACCCGGAGTGTCGTAACAGCTATATCATCAATCATTTTGTTAAATCCTTCTGGTGTGTCATCCGCAAAAAGGTATATATAGGCATATTATAGTGAAATATCACTAATATAAATATTAAATTGCACTGGTCCAAGTACAGATCCCTGTGAAACTCCACTGGTACCCTTACCATCTCCAGAAGTAATTCTGTTTATTACATCCCTTTGCTGTCTATCCTGCAACCGAGATCATATCCATACAACTATCTTTGATTCCAATCCCAAATTTTCCATCTTATTTAACAGTCTTTGATGTGGTACAATGTCAAAAGCCTAGCTAAAATCTAGATAAGCTATGTCTACAGCTCCCCCTTCATCTAATACTTTACTGACCCAGTCAAAAAATTCAATAAGATTAGTTTGACATGATCTTCCCCCAGTGAATCCATTCTGCTTGGGATCCTGTAAATTACTGGATTTAAGATATTATACAATTTGTTCCTTTAACAGTGTTTCCATCAATTTCCCTACTACTGATGTGAGGCTCACTGGTCAGTAGTTGTCAGCTTCTTCCTGACTACAACTTTTATGCAAAAGGACTACATTTGTAATTTTCCAGTCTTTTACCAGCACTCCATTTAGATCTTTTAGTTTCATAGGGCCTGATCCAGAACTACACCAGCAACCGTATTTACAACGGGCGTATGCGTAATATCGGCTGTTTTGACGATCTGCGCATGTGCCCGGCAGATGTTTGCTGGCGTAACTAGGGATTTCCTTTACTGAGGATCGGGCGGCCCTAACTGTAGTGTAGGTACGATTGAAGGGGCTTTCCAAAGTTAAGATCGCCGTACCTACGCTACAGTTAGGGAAGGTAGGCGGGGGAGGCAGGGAAATTAGGCTAGAGGGGCAGGGTTAGGACCTTACGCTCCAGTCCTGCCGTAGTTACACCGGCTAAAGTCAGGGTAGACTTTAGCCAACACTGTTGACCAATTGGTCGTTTTATTCTGTTTTAATCTTGTAACCTTGTATTGTTAAATATCTCTTTTTTTTTATGTAATAAGCATTGTACCCTTTTGTAGAATACATTTTTGATTTATTTTGCCTCATTCATATTTGCTTTGAAAGCCCTACTCTCTGAAGAGACTTGACGGCTTTTTGACTACTATAACTCATAAATTGAATAACTCACGAGGTGATCATTTCAATAACTGCTGTTATTAATCCAGGGGGATTGTAGAAATAAGGTCACAGGATGATAGTTTCTGTTAAGTGTGTTATAACTTTGTTGATAGGTTCACGTAAACCTTTAAAATGCGTGGTGGCAGTTGGAATATTTGGGGTAAATATAGAGATTTATTATAATAGGGGTGGGTGGTGCTAGAATATTAATGTGCTAGGCTAGGCCCCCAGGTAAATATAAATTTGGGTTTCCAAGTCAGGGATTCTGACGTAGGTGGTTCCTGACACTAACCCTAAGTCCCTACCCCCACAGCCTAACCCTAAGTCCCTCCCGCAGCCTAACCTAAAGTCTCC
>WWET01001636.1:310308-320512 GCA_011038615.1 Limnodynastes dumerilii
TAACCCTAAGTCCCCAGCAGCGGAACTTCCGAAAATGGTTGGGTGAGTATGCGAACCACATACTCACCCATTCATAAAAAAAAAATTCTGAGAGCGCTATCATTTGAAATAGGGACAGCCGAAAAGCAGCTTTTGGCTGTCCCTAATTCGCAATCCGAGCCTTCGCAGCGGGGACTCGCAATGTGCACTGACAACATTGTTTTTTCCTGTGGTTAGTATACCGTGGCCACTGCTTCCGAATGTAATGGTTCTTCTAGTCTCTGCTGTCCCTTTCACACAGAAAAGAGCAATACTTTGTGAAAATGAAATGTCTCAGCAGGACAGCAATGACTTTTAAATCAAGGCTGAGACATTTGTGTTCTTCGTATTTGATTTTAATCATTTTAATCAACATGAGTTTCATGATCCCATATGTTTCTTTAATAGCAGCAGCATGAGTTAGTTGTACTGAGGGTAACTTATTGCTGTTGTGTACAGAACAGTATTCAAGCTAACTTTAGAGGAATCGATTAATAGTCGCCAATCCTCTGTTTTGGACTCATGACCAATCGCTTCAACAACAGACTTAATACTATGGCAAGACAAGTCCATTTTTAAGGACAAAGAAATCCTTAAAGCCACTATGCCTCAATTTGAAAACACATACTTTATTGTGAAGGAGATTCCAGGCCTTCAAAGTGCACGAAAATCTGTGGACCAACCTGCTCGCAGAGTGCCAAAATCTGTGGACCAACCCTTGCGTTGCCATACTCACTTGACACAGCCACAGGTAGTGGCCAAAAAAACTCTCGCTAAATGGCGACTCTTAAAGGGGGCATAATTTCTAAACTGTGGGTGATTAGAAAGAATTTGTGACCATTCCTGAAATCAGAATAGAAAATACATAATAATAAGATTGTGACAAAAATCTTTGTCTAGCAGCATAATTTTTATCTCTGTAAAGCCACAAAAGACTGTATTTCGTTTAAACCTACAGGGACGATCTGTGATTCAGGATCAATGTATCAGTAATATTGGTATAAAGAAATATTGTGCTTGCATCAGGTCTCTGGGGTAATCAGTGGCAAACGCAGGATTTTTAAAGGGGGGTTTCCAAATTCTTGTAATACATGTGGAGTAAATTAGTGCTATAGACAGGACGCACTACAAAAAAAAAATAGTAATAATAAAGTTATATTAGTGTATACCGTATATAGTGTGCTATTTCCTTACCCCTAATATACCCAATATGTACTTTATATAGTGTGCCATCCCCAGACCCCTAATATATGGGTCTAGAGAAGACACACTGTATAAAGTACATATTGGGTGTAATAACGGTCTAAGATAGCATATAGTATAATATATATGGGGTATATTAGAATAGTACACTATATACTGTATATAGTGTGTCATTCCTAAATCCTAATATATGCATTACAATGTGCCATTTCAGACCCCTAATATACTTTATAAAGTGTGCCCAATCCATAATAACCGATCTCTTAATAATGTATGCCGTCTTCAGATTTCTAATATAGCCCACATGTATTACATATGTTGACATAAAGTGGGAGACTGGTGCTAGGGTTTTGTGCATACCCTCCCCCCCGCCTTCCCAAATTGTAAATTAGCACCCTCCTGTAATACAATTAATACAAGTGACTGTAGTACAGTATTCATGTGAGTGAGAAAAACACTTAAAAGTCCATCCACACAATACAATACCAGGTAAAATAAAGATAAGATAAAGATTACCTCATTATATATATATATATATATATAGGCAAGTAGATGAAGTTACTCAGTGAGGCTTTGATAAAGTTTAAAGCAGCGTGCAATGCGCTATTTATTTAGTGTAACATCAAAAAGGGTTTTGCCGACGTTACAATTGCACAGCGGCGATTTTCGGCAGGTAACTGTGCACAAGTAGTTTAATTTGATGAAAGAGACTTACCCCAGCCAGCAGCCAACCCGTGCCTCTGAGTGGGAATGGACCACAGCCGCACTTCCTGCAACATCCTCAAGGACAACAGGGGCGGAGCTACCACAGCCTAGCTCTTCATTGGCAGACGGTTGGTGTGGCGACTAGGAGTAAACAAACACACAAACTTCAGTCATGCGTAACGTGACCATTTATTTTTTTCCTCAAAACGGGACATCTACTAATTTTTACGGGGGCCACCACATAGTATATGGGTGTGGTCAAAAAGTCAAGGACGGAGGATGCTTGTATCAGTTAAACTTGCAAATAAACTGTGTATCATCTGTTACACCCACAGACTGTTTCAACAGCTCAGTGTGAAAAACATGTTATACTATTAAATCTCAGTTACCGTGACCCATATAATTACAGTGAGTATCCTACTGACATATATACAAGGCAGAGAACATACTACTGATCACAAAACAATAAGGACCACTTAAGATAATAGCAACTTCATTCTAGTTACCGCCATACAATACAGACTATATCCTAGCTATTGCTATACCATACACACTGCACCCGTGTTATCACTATACAATACATATTGTATCCTAGTTATCACCATACAATACACATTGTATCCTAGTTATCACCATATAGTACACATTGCATCCTAGTTATCGCCATATAATATACATAGCATCCTAGTTATCGCTATACAATACACATTGCATCCTAGTTATCACAATATAATACACTTTGCATCCTAGTTATCACAATATAATACACATTGCATCCTAGTTATCGTTATACAATACAAATTTCATCCTAGTTATTGCTATACAATACACATACAAATACACAAAACATTTTACTGGGCTACATTCAATTATAGCAACATTCTGAAAGTAAAAACTATATGAGGAATTAACTAATAAAGTATAGAAATCTACACATATTAAATATACCTCCATCCAGCCTTTCTTACCCTCTTGTGTGTCTCTAAATCCATCCAATCTCCCCCTCCATGTGTGTCTCTAGAACCATCCAATCTCTCCTCTCCTTGTGTGTCAGCCTTTCTGCCCCTTTCTTGTGTTTGTCAGATCAGCCAGCCTTTCTGCCCCTTGTTTTTGTGTTCAATAAGCCTTATTGCCCCTTCCTGTGTGTGTCCAAAAGCCCTTTCTGCCCCTTCCTTCTGTGTGTCAGACCAGCCACCCTTTCTGCCCCTTCCTTTTGTGTGTTCAAAAAGCCTTATTTCCCCTTCATTGTGTGTGTCCAGTCAGACTTATTGCCCCTTCCTTGTGTGTGTCCAGTTAGCCTTATTGCCCCTTCTTTCTGTGTGACCATTAAGCCTTAATGTACTTTCTTCTATGTGTCCTGCCAGCCTTATTGCCCCTCCTTCTGCGTCCATCCAGCCTTTTTGCCCCCTTTTGTATTATTTTCTGTCAGCCTTATTGCCCCTCCTGTGACCAGTCATCTTTATACCCCCTCCTTCTGTGTATCCAACCAGCCTTATTGCCCTTCCTTCTGTGTGTCCAACCAGTCTTATTGCCCCCTCCATCTGTGTCCATTCAGCCTCAATGTCCCCTCTTATTTTTTGTCCAGCCAGCCTTTTGTCTCCCCTCCTAATTTTTGTCCAGCCAGCCTTATTTCTCCCTCTTAAGTTTTGTCCAGCCAGCCTCATTTCCTCCTCTTAAGTTTTGTGCAGCCAGCCTCATTTCCCCTTTATTTTTGTCCAGTCAACCTTATTATCACCTTTATTTTCGTCCAGCCAGCCTCATTTCTCCTTTTATTTTGTCCAGTCAGCCATCTTTCCGCCTTTTAAGTTTTGTCCAGACAGCCTTATTGCCCCTTACTTCTTATAGCTGCCTCTGTGCCCCCTCCATGTTATTCCTCCACACTCCCCAAAGCAAAATACCTTCTTCCACAATAATAAACTTACCTTTTTTTGTTGTCTTCTTACCTCCAACTCTCTCCTTCGCGGCACGCTCTGCAGAATAATGCCAGCGTGACCTCAGGTCACGCTGATGTCTTGTGAATGGAGCTGCGGGCAGGTGAGCAGGGCATTGGGACTCAGCGGCGGCCAGTCTGGTATGAATGTGATGCCGAAATGTCCCGTTATCAGCGAGCACATATAAAAAAGGTCGAAAAAAAATCAGAAACGGGAAAATTAGTCTTAAGGGTATCAGTAGTCAGAGAAGTGAGATATAGAAAATATTCCAATGTCTACAATATTATTCAGTCATAGATAAGTACGGATATAAATCACAATTGAACATGATGAGATATCAAAGAGAGATTATTGGAAACAATTAAGGGGCATGCTGCTTTAAACTTTATCAAAGCCTCACTGAGTGACTTCATCTACTTGCCTTTTTATTTAATACTTTTTGAAGAGCACCGTGAGCAGCAGACTTGATGTGAGGAGTGACAATTTTTCTGCTATATACATTATGAATATGGACATCGTTACTATTTCCTTACTGAGCACCCTCTCCTATTAAACAACAAAGTTATCTCTTTTCTTTGGATTGTTTAAATTATACAGCACAAGTAAATCAATTGAGTGTCAGGATGACAAAAAGAAGTGAGTTGCGAGGCATGGCCCATGCCCCACTAATCAAAGGAGACGTTCTGAGTTTCACTTCATACCTCAAACATATCATGACAGGTTCCAGGCAAAGGTAGAACAACACCGCCTGGATAGGTCATTAAGACTAAAAGAATACTTCAGTAAAAGTCCAATTTTAGAAACAAGTACCAGCCTCTTTACATCCACGTTGCTCCTTTGACCCTATTTCTAACAACACCTCCTTGAAAAGTTATTCACGCCTGATGAACAAAAGCATCAGTAAAGCTGCCATACAGCTTCCAAGTACAAGAAGCCCAGAGAACAGAACTAGCAGCATTGAGTAAAGATGATAACATCGTGATAAGAGTGGCAGACAAGGAGGGCGCTATAGTCCTCCAAGATCAGAGTGACTATTTGGCAGAGGCTCATCGTCAACTTTCTGACAGATCCCACCTAACAATATCAACGATATTCTCCAGAAAGCAGTCTAGGATGGTGACATCTCCACAAAACTGATGGAGGCTATGACCGTGAAATTTCCAATTATGCCCTTATTATACACATTGCCCAAAGTGCATAAGACCCTGATGAAACCACCTGGTCGGCCAATAATCTCTGCATGCGGATCTTTGTTTCAGCCAGTGTCTCAGTATCTAGACACCTTATTACAACCTGTGGTCCAAATACAGCACACCTACCTTAAGGACACATCGCATCTGTTAAACATCTTGGAGAATTTGGGGGTGCTACCTGAGAATTATATTCTCTCTACAGTGGATGTTGTGAGCTTGTACACAAACATACCTCACAAAAATGGTATTGAAGCCACGCTGGAGCCCACCTGAACTGGTGTGTCAACTGCTAAACATGGTCTTAACGTGCAATTTCTTCTCTTTTGATGTAGTTCTTTATCTGCAGAAACAGGGCTGTGCGATGGGATCCAATGTGACCCCATCGTACGCCAATTAGTATATGTTTAAGGTGGAGAACAGGCTGTTTCTCTCCAATCCTGACTTCAATCAAGATATTCTTCTTTTCAAGAGGTTTATCGATGATATCCTAATGCTGTGGTCTGGGACTGAGGATTCTTTTATAGCAATGATGAAACATGCCAATGAATCAGACCCAACGATCAAATTCACGTATGAGCTGAGTATACGTGAAAACATTTTTGGGGATGTACATATTTCAAAAGTCGGCCAGGCCTTAAGGACTTCAATGTTCAGGAAACCGACAGATAAAAATACTGTACTACAGGCACAGAGTCACCACCTACCTGCTCTGATAAAGGGTCTCACCTTTGCACAACTTGTTCGGGCCAAGAGAATAAACAATGACCCAACTACGGCAGAGGCCCAGATTAATGAATCTTTGGACACATTCAAAGCAAGAGGTTACAGGAACCATTGCCTACAAGCTGCAATACGCCGCATTGACCTCATTCCACGCAGAGTCCCAAGCCCACTAAAACGCTTGAGAACAAGATTTCTTGGGTGACAAAGCATAATCATCTCAGCTTCTTCCAGAAAAGAGCTGCTAGACTACTGTGGCCCGTGGTGAGCTCAGATCCTAGCTTACCCGTGTTTAAAACACATTCTTTATTAGTCAGCCACACAAGGGGGAAAAATCTAAAAGACTTACTATGCAGAAATGACATCCGCAGTGAGGCACTGAAGGCGCCTGCTACTTTTCTTAAAAGATCTCCAGGATGCTATAAGTGCATCTCTTGTTCACAAATGATGACTGGGTCTATATAGATGCACCCCCTGATGGAATAATCCATTTGACAACACTTCTGTGATTTCTTGCAACAACAAGTTTGTGATATATATGTGATCAATTGCCCCTGCAAGCATGTTTATGTGGGAAAAACCATCAGAAAGATAATAGAAAGGCTAGCACTGGCTCCCGTTGGACTAAATGAATTATTGCCCCTTAATTGTTTCCAATAATCTCTCTTTGATATCTAATCATGTTCAATTGTGGTTTATATCCGTACTTATCTATGACTGAATAATTTTGTGGACTTTGGAATATTTTCTATATCTCACTTCTCTGACTACTGATACCCTTAAGATTAATTTTCCAGACCAGGTCATGTTTTGTTTTTTGTGCAAAATCCCCATGCTTTGGGCACCTGCAGTATAAATTGCCTTACAAACTGATTTGAAGCAGCCTCTATCTTGGAAGTATGTTTTAAAGCGTGTCTGAGATGGCAGCTGAGAAGGGGAGCTTTCTCAGAGTGGCTGTTTTGGAGACTTGGGGACCTCCGTAAGAGGTGAGCTCTTGGTTTAGAAAGATATTTCCCACAATTGGGACTCTAAAGTTTAGAGTTAGGACCACCTAACAGAGAAGCCTTGTAAGTGGCGGGTGGCTTAAACACATGTCTGCAGATATCTGTAACTAATTCTCTGACTTATTTTAAAGATAGAAGATCATGATTAGTTACTGTGTAATGGCTAGAGTGCCAGGCCATGTTTGTTCTTTGTGCAAATTCCCCATGCTTTGGGCACCTGCAGTATAAATTGCCTTACAAACTGATTTGAAGCAGCAGCCTCTATCTTGGAAGTATATATGTACATACATATATATAGATAGATATATACAAATATAAACATATCTATATATGGAGAGAGATTAATAAATCCATATACAGCACATACAGGCATTTACACACTCGCCACCCCACACATACACAGGAAACAGTTAAAATAAAGATAACACTTACCTCATTTACAATTCTCCAGCTCCTCTTACTTCTTCGGTCCTTGTGAGTGATGCGAGGGGGAGGCTAATCTTTGCTGTGCTGCTAGCACAGTGAGGGACAGAGTAGGAAGGAGAATCAATATTGGGGCAGGCTGGTGTCACAGAGACAATAAGTGTGCCGATCGTAATATACAAAGAGCAGCCAGCACGCTGCCGACTGCTCTGTGTGTGTTAGGATCAGCACAGTCACTGTAATCCTCCAAGTACCAGATGTCGGTGCTGGCTGTCGCTGGGGTTTAAAGGAGAATGCGCCGATCAGATACACACAGTGCACTAAAAATTTTTTTTATTTTTATTATTATTTTTGTCATTCAGTTTGTAAAAGGGGGTTTCTGGGCAACTGGAAACCCCCCCTGGGTGCACCAATGGTAATGACCTAGTGAGACTGTGGCATACAGGGAAGATAATGTTTGATATTATGAGGTGGGCGTTCTCTCATCTGCGCTCATTCTTCTGTGGTTACACTTCTGCCGCTATCAATAACTTAGTCTCACCTGCTGCTCTCAGCCAGGTAGATAATTACAGGCTGTAAACTAATCTAATAACAGCTGTAGCTTAGTAATCAGTGTTAGAGTAGAGACAAATATCTCAGAGTTCCCCTGGGAAATTTTCATGTATTCCCTCTGCTCATCATTACAGATGCAAAGCATGTGAGAAATGTCATATGAATGAAGTTCTTGGACTTGATCCAGAGAAGCACTTCCCTAACTTCCTGTCCTTATTTTCCTTTTTAAGAAGGAATATACACACAGAGTTTTCCCTGCCCCACCCTGCTCGGCTACTTTACATACCTCCCCCCATCCACTCTTCTTAAAAACTCCCTTAGGCTGCCATTCATGCCTCTTCCTACCTAATCAACTACGCGTGGTCTTTAAAGACCTAAGTGGTACATAGATTGCAAAATTAACCTACTATGCATGCGTAGTAAGCTCATTCTAAAAACTTCACAAATAAGAACCAGAAGCTTCTTAGGTGTGAATACGTTCCAGAGTGACTACTCTAAAAACAATTGTGGATGACAATGTTGAGATCTTTGCTAAGCTCCAGGAAAAGCTGGACCACCAAGTCAAAGATGAGGGAACTTACACACAGGGTTGAAGCATTCCAGAAGACATCCTCCAGAAGAAATTGTGGATGCCCTTTCAAAAATCTTTAACAAACTCCTTGGGTAGATCTTGACAACCTCACTCTGTTTGACAAGCCAGGCTCGCAGAACGCTTAGGCCCAAGAGCTTTCAGCCAGACAACCCGTGGGACATTCTCTGCCGCATCCACCACTTACAGGTAGGTCATAGAGAAGATCCTCAACACGGCCTATAACTAGAATGATCTTGAATTTATTGCCACTTCCATACAGCCTTTCCAAGATCTCCCATGGCAACGCACAGCAGTAGTGTTGGATGGTTACTGACAGATGACCTGAGGAAGAACAAGTTCCGATTGGAATTCGCCTTGATAATCCAGTTGACACATAATGGCTGCAAAACCACTATGAGGGTTCCAGATGGCCTAGAATCCTTGGTAGATGAAATGGGCCAAAATGTCATCACATAAAGCTGCAAGATTGGGTACACTCCTACAGGCCACACCCTCCACTTTTGCTACCTTAATGGGAATCCTGGCATATACAATCAGGCACGATGTGGTAAGCGGGGGATGTGGCACAGGTTGGTGCCAGGTTGGAGAGGCGCCGGCCATCCCCCCACTCCCTGCTGCAGTGCACGGCTGACAGGTGGTCTCTGCTATCAGCCACCGCTATAGTTACACAGAGCAGCTGATCGCAAACTCCCTTTCAGCTGCCGTGGTTTGCGATCAGCTGCTCTGTTCTCTGCCCAGCAGCTGACAACATGGACTTCTTCCATGCAAAGAAGCTCCTTCCTTGCAACACCAGCGTCACTAGGAAGGAGGGACAGCGCGCTTTGCAGAGGACAGGAAGACATCTAAGGTAAGTGAAGCAACTAGGAGGCTGGACATCAATGGGAAATATAGGGAGGCTGGAGAGACATGATGGAGATACAGTGGGGGCTAGTGACATGATGGTGAATACTGTGGGGCCTGGAGACATGATGGTGATGCTGGGGAGTTGGAGGCACATAAAGTAGATACTGGGGGGCTGATGACATGTTGAGGGATGCATGCGGAGGGGCATAGTTAAAATCTCTATGGACAAAGTTACGTGAAAGTGGGTGGGGGGAGGCATTTAAATGACCATTTGAAGGCGCAGTTAGTTAGATACACACGTACGTAAGTATTATACACATGTAAATGCGTATGTATAGATATGGTGCCATAAGTCACCGACACTACAGCTGTGTAAGGGGAGTTTCATGGGTGTTACTTTGTGGCGTGCGTGCGTATAATTGTGTACTTTCAAAAAAATGGATCTCTGAATCCGGTCCATGAGGAAGGATACTCTGGGGGATGGTGACATGATGGTTGATACTGGGGAGCTGGAGAAATGAGAGGGGATACTGGAGGGGTTGCTGACATGATGGGGATTACTAAGGGGGGGCTGGAGACATGATGGGGATACTGGGGGACTGGAGACATGATAGGGGATACTGGGGGGCTAGAAACACATGATGGGGAATACTGGAGAGCTTGAGACACATGATTTGTGATACTGGGGAGCAGGGCCGTTTCTAGGGGCGGACGAGCCATGTGATCGCCCCTAGCTGATTTAAAGAGGGAGCGCAGAGGCAGGCTGGGCTGGGGGGCAGGGTGACATGTGCCCCACGGGCAGCACTGCCATTTTGTGTTTTAGGGCCGCCTCCCTGGTGGTCTAGTGCTGCGCAGCTAGTGGTGACTGCTCAGCTGCAGCGCAGAGGCTGTGTCCCAGTGAATTCAGTGGGTCACAGACTCCTGCGGTTCACTTCCTGGTGAACTGACTCCCTGCTACTGCTGTACAGTACATCAGGTACAGGTGTGTGTGTGTGTGTGTGTGTGTGTGTGTGTGGGCTG
>WWET01001636.1:323134-345194 GCA_011038615.1 Limnodynastes dumerilii
GTAAGGAAGGGGCCATACGCCCGCACAGGGGGAGTGTCAAGGTAAGTGAACGCCGATACGCTGTGCTTTAGTAAGCACAGCGCATCGTCGTACCTCTGGATCAGGCTTATAGGGCCTGATCCAGACCTACGCCAACATGCTGTGCTTAGTAAAGCACAGCGTATCTGCGTGCACTCCCCCTGTGCGAGCGTATTTTCCCTCGCTTACGCCAGCTGAAGGCTACCGTAACTTCAGCTGACCTAAGCAAGGGAAAATACGCTCGCACAGGAGCGTTTAGCTGCAAACCTCTCCCCCCCGCCCTCATTAAACTACCTCCCCCCGCCCACCTACACTAACCTGATTGTAGTAACACTGGGGGATGCCCCCTCCAGCACTATGACACTGCTACGGATGCCCGATCTACGATCAGCCGTTGCCGTAGCTATGCCGGGCAACATCTGCCCGGCGCATGCGCAGATCGGTTTTTAAGCCTATCTTACGCTGCTGGCTGGCGTCTTAATGCCAGCCAGCATAGGTCTGGATCAGACCCATAATGGGTAATACTGGGAGCTCGGGAGACATGACGGGGAATACTAGTAGCCTGGAGATACATAAATAAAAAAAAACATAAGATATATAGTCTGTATTGTGTGGCAGTTTTTAAGATGAAGTGGGAATTGTATAGTGGAGACTAGAATACTTTCTGTATTGTATAATGGTGTCTATTATTTACTTTCTTTTATTGTGGCTACAAGATTGTGTTTATGATGCTTACTGTAATCTAGGATGGTAACTGGTGTTAAATTGTTAAACAGAAGGGCACATATTTAAGGTTTGCAGGGGGGCGCCGAACATCCTAGCACCGACCCTGTATACAATGGTGCAGCAGGAGAAAGCCTACCCTTATAAGCAAACGTACGCAACCGATTTTACACTAGCCGCTGATGTAAAATCGCCCATTAGTATTTACTGCGCATGTGCACGGCAGATGTTACACCACGTAACTCTAAACGTACGTACCAGCCATGTATCAAAAACATAACTACAAACGCAGAGGCGTGACATCCATACGATACCCATAATTACGCTTCGGAGGTGAGGTGAAGCATTTAAATTGTACAGTATGGGTGTGCTTAGGCACTTATGTACGGGTAGCCTTTACATATACGTCAGTAGTTACGCTTTGAAAAGTTAAGGTAGGGTTTGGGAAGCGAAGGGCAAAAGTACGTACGAGCGAGGGGAATATCTAGGGGAGTGCATAGAAAATACGCTAGAGTAAATAAACTACGCAATGAAACGTAACAAGCACTTAGGTCTGGATCCAACCCATAGTACCCGGTAACAGATACCCTCAAAACCATGCACAACCTTCCATATTTCAATACAGGTAAAATTTATCAGAATAATCCAGAATTATCTTTAAAACATAAAGTTTAATATTCCATTATAAATATAACAAATAAAGTCTAATATTCCATTAGAAATATAACAAAGAATATGAGTGAAAGTAAGTAATAAATGTGGTTAAAAAACCATACCAAAAGCCAAAACCATCCCCGTATGATGTCCATGAAGACTCAATAGTAAAAATCCAGACTTGGGCAGGAAATACATTTTGTGAGATCCCGCTAATCTGAAGTTACAAAACAACACCTTCCCTATGTTACAGTCTCCATGAAGAGTTCACACCTGGGTGCGCAGTCTAAACCAAGGCCAGGTTTTCACTAGAGCCCCTGATGGTGGGGACACACTTTGCTGCTGGCACTTGATAGGTCACGGCCCCCAGCAATAGCCTCCAAGAAAAATCTGTAACGTAGGTACCTCAACAGGAACCGATACACAACCTGGAACCCTTGCACACCACACAAGTTTCAGGAACCCTTGCTCACTAGAAAGCAGTTAGGAGCCTAGGCAAATTAATATACAAGCTGGAACCCTTGTATGCAATAGTTGGTGGGAACCCACGCACAGAATAAAGATGGAAATAATATTCAGGAGTAGGGGCCAGATACACACAGGTAGACACAGTTGTGGAACATGAAGTAGATAAGGGCCTCCAACACGTGACCAACTGCAAGGTAGAAAAATACAAAAGGACTACAAGTATCAGGACGGAGGCAGGAGCAGATGGAATGCAGCACACCGCAAACAGGAGAGTGGAGTCTGATACATACTGATAGATGGAATACAGTGGAGATGGTAACCACCGGAGTACAACTCACGGGGAGAGACACAAGGAGACATGATAAACACCAAGTGAACACAACAGCAGAGGAGCCCAGGAAACAGGCCCCGCTCGCTGCAAGATGGTAAACACAGCGGCAACAGAGAAAGCGGATGGAATAGCTTAGAACGCCAGGTGGAGGTAATGAAAGATGGTAAACTCACAAATCACTCAGCAGAGGAGGAAACACTGAACCGGCCGAGACCACAGCTGTAGATAGACAACAGGGAAGACAACAGAGACAGAGAGGGCAAGGGTAACACCAGGAATAACAGAGGGCAGAGAGCAAGACACAATCCAAGGTAAGAACATGAGGAGAACACGATCAGATCAGCGGGTAAGCATAGGAATCCAGACACTATAACTGATAATGAGGCTTCCCAAGCTCAGGCTTTTTAAAGTCTACTCCTCCAATCATCTGCAGAGCTCACGCTCACCTAATAGATTAACCAGCAGCTGAGGGAAACCAGGCACATAGAACAGAGGAACTTCACATGCTGCTTTGTTTACCTCTGTAGCGTGTAACAGTACCCCCCCCTCCCCACCACCACCACCTTGAAGAGGGGTCAAAGGAACCCTCACCCTGGGTTTATTATGGAATTTTGCATTAAACCATTTGTTTATTTTTTTAAGCATGTACATCTCGGGAACTCAGGAATGTTCTTCAGGGCAATAGGCCTTCCAATGAATGAGGTAGTGAAGTTGGCCCTGAACCCACTTAGAGTCCAAAATATCTTGCACAACATATTCTTTATGACCATTAATGATCACTGTAGGAGGTATTGCAGATGAGACCGTAACAAATCCCCTCGAAGTGTGCACTGGTTTCAGCAGAGAAGAGTGAAATTTATTAAAAATTTGGATTTCTGGGGAGGTGGCTGTCTGATCTTGATGTTTTTGGTTGATAATCAGACTTTTACCCCTACTTTAAACCTGCTCTGGTAACCATCCTTTAGATAACTCTTAATCTGCTCTGTGCTTCATAATCAGCTTCTAAGAGAGATTTCGGCTTGGATTTTGAGAATTGGGGTAACACTTCGGATAGGCATCAAAAGATAGGTAGATGAACAATCCAGACCCCAATGAACAATATCCCCTTTGTCCCAGTCTATGTATGGATTATGCTTCTGCAGTCAAGGGTGACCCAGGATAACCCCGACAGGTGGACATGTGATGATGAGGAATTCAAATTGCTCAGAATGACATAAACCGACAAATAGCTGGACTGGAGGAGTGCAGGCCAGGATACATCCACCTGCCAGAGGTCTCCCATCCAGATCACAAGTGGTTACGGGTTGTCCAAAACTTTAATGAGAACTCCTAGAGTCTGGGCGAGATCCTTGTCCATAGAGTTACCAGCTGCCCCGCTTTCCACGAAATTTGTCAAATGGAGCTGGGTATTGGTGAAGCACATGGTAACTGGTAGTATCAATGAGTTCTTGGCAAAGAACAGAGAAAACCCTAGCTGAACCTTGTTCTTTCTTGGGGCATTAATTTGCCCTGTGTCATGAACATGGAGACTTGAATGATTCAGTAAAGTTTATTGTAAGACATGGATCAGTAAGGACCGGATTACGCCGGACTGGAAAAGGCAAGGTCAAGGTAATACAGTTCAATATATATAGTCCTAGGAGTCTTGGCTGGACTGGACTGCAGCGGATCCAGACAGGCAGAAAAAGGCAATACAGTTCTACTTGCCAGGAGCTGGGTTTGCAGGAAATGCTGGTATAGCTGGAATCAGAAGTGCAGGAAATGCTGGGAGTAGTAGTGCTGATATAGCTGGAATCAGAAGTGCAGGAAATGCTGGTAGTAGAAGTGCTGGTATAGCTGGAATCAGAAGTGCAGGAAATGCTGGGAGTAGTAGTGCTGATACCATATGGGATATGCAGACGTACTTGGATAGCAACTGCTTGGAGCACAGTCCAGGGGATCTCCAAGACACAGGGAGCTGGAACACAGAGAGTAGGGCAGAGTCAACCAGACTAGTAGGGCAGAGTCAACCAGACTTGGACTGACAACAATGAACCAGCAAGGGAGGATAGGAAGTTTCTGGTAATAAGCTGGTCTTGCATGTGTCAGAGATCTGAGCTAATTAGCAGTAGTCATCTGATGTAGCCACAGAACTGGACTACAGACAAACAGGGAAGACTGGAGCTGGAGAGAGCATGAGGGACCCCTGGTGGTGGAGAGAGGTCACTGTAGGCACTGATTGTGACACTACCCCCCCTCTAAAGAGCAGCCTCCGGATGCTCACTGGACAACAAGAGTCAGTCAGAGTCCAAACCACGGATGAAGTAGAAGTCTTCCTCATCATCCTCTGGGACTGAAGACCACACATGCGGCGTGTGACAGGCAAGGGCTACCTCAGGGGGTGAAGGACTAAGGACGATCTCTCCTCTTGGACTTCCTTTTAGATGACCTGCTACGGGGTGCTACAGGCAGGAGGAAGGTGGCACTTGAAAGTATGGTGGATTTGGAGTACTTGCCTTGAGGAGGAATGGTTATCTGAGGCTGGACTGGACACTTGGGAAAAGTGAAATCAACGGATGGAGACTTGGAAGACGTGTCAGATGACACGGATGACTTGGAGACAGAGATTGGGTGAAGAAGACTAGAACCGACAACTTCTTCTCAGGAGCGAAGGAACTGGATTGGGGTGAGGACATGGAACCAAACACCTTGGTGGTCAAGGACAGGAAAGCGTGGAAGTCCTCCAACAGAGGGTGTTGCATCTCAAGTAACGAACTAGCCCAGTCCAGAGCTCTTCCCCTGAAAAAGCGAAGAATAAGGAGTACCTGAGCAGCAGGTCGCAGATAGTATTTAGGAGAAGCAGTAAATTGGTCCACACAGAAGTCAATCAGAGGTATGAGCTGATAGATGTCACCATCGAAGATGGGTGGAGACTCTGATACAACAAGAGGCTCAGTTGGCTTGGAGATGTTGGACTTTAAGATGAGGACTTGGGGGACCTGAAGGAGACAGCATGGCTCGAACTGGAGTCCCCCTCGGAGACAGCATGGCTCGGCCACTGATCCTGGACCGTAGACTCCGGAACTGGACACGACACGGGCACCGTTTGAGTTGTCATTTAGCAGGGCGGCACTCAGGTTATTGGCACTCAGGTTGGCAGCCTCTGGTTGGGCAACTCTGTGAGGCATCTCGGGCTAGGCAGCTCTGTGAGGCATCTCGAGCTGGGCAGCTACTGAGACCTTGGCACTGGAGGTCTTTCTTAAAATTCTCTTAAAATTCCCCTCCTGGTGTCTTGAAACTTGGGGGCCCTGAGGTTTCAGCACATGAAGCCCCTCCTGGGGTTTCGGCACTCATAGCCCCTTTCAAGGGGAAGTCACTATGGTCCCTTTCGGAAGGTGCGGCACTGGAAACCTGTTTGGAAGGAAAGGCAGTAGAAAGGATTTCAGGAGATGAGAGGCTTACAGTCCTTTCAGTGAGCAAAACGCTGGAAGCCCTTTCTAGGAGAGGTGGGCTGAAATCTTCTTCTAGGGAATTGAGACATAGAGCCCCTCCTAGGGCGTTGGCACTTGAAGCCCCTCCTGGGGTTGTGGCACTTGAAGCCCCTCTTGGAGACAAGACACTGGAGATTATCTACATTTTTATATTTCCTTTCCTTAAACTGAGTTTAAGGAAATATAAAAATGTAGATAATTTATATTTGTTAAGTTAAGGTGTTGGTTCAATTTTATTTGTTCTTTAAAACTTTACCGTTCAAACGGTAAAAAAAAAATATTAATTAATATTAAGATATATTCAGAATAAAGAAAGCTGGCTGCCCTTATAACTTGACAAATGTCAGAATTAGATTTTCTTTTTCCGAGTTTATTGTGCAACTTGACAAATGTCGATCTAATTACAGCCACAGCTGTGACTCTAAATCAGTCACAGACAGTGTATATAAACTATTGGTGACTGTATAATTCTCTGTACTGAGGATCTACAGAGCTGTCAGCCACAGTGTATATGAAGTGCTGGTGACTGTATAACCCCCTGTACCGAGGATCTACAGAGCTGTCAGTCACAGTGTACATGAAGTGCTGGTGACTGTATAACCCCCTGTACTGAGGATCTACAGAGCTGTCAGTCACAGTGTATATGAAGTGCTGGTGACTACAGAATGAGAAGATCTTGTGTACATTATGGCTTTGTCTACTGTGCATTCTTCCTGTATTATGCTTGCAGTTATTTTATCAGTAATAGCTTATGGAAAAATAATGCAGCATTTAGCCTCTCAGTGTAACATAACTGCAAGAAAGTCTGTTTTTCAGTATAAATATTATCAAACCGGAGAGATTATTATTGGAGGACTCATTTCTGCACACGCCAAAAATTTGGAGTATACCACCGCTGAAGGCGTATCTATATCATACTCTGTCTGCGCATTGTGAGTCTTTGGATTTTCTAATTTGTGTTGTGATTGTGCACCTGTGTACAGGTAGATGGGCTGAATAAGGGGGTCTGAGGCACTTGGAGAAACCATGTTTTAATGAGTAAAAACTGAATTTATTTTTTAAGGGAAGACTTATTTTTTTATTGCATACAGATACTGCTTTACATGTATCATTTAAATTGTAATTGATAGTTGAAATAGGAAATCTCACCTCCTAACTATGGCCCGAGTAGTTGTTTAGCGATTTTTACTACTGCGTATGCGTAGTCATTTTTTAACGTAATCTATGTATCTTTTTCTTACGTAGAATGCGTAAATGCGGTCTTTCAGTCTTTCTTTTTTATTTTCATTTCATGGTGTACTGATTCAAACTTTTTTCATATAAGAGCAACCAGATTTTTTTAAATCAGACACGGAGGCGTAGGTTGCAATGTTACGATTTCCCTTTGATTTCCATGCATCTGAATTGAATTGTGCGCTATTTTGCGTTCTACACATACATCCATACTAACCGTTGCAACCAATCTAGACTTACCGGGCTTCCCATTGCTTGGGCATCTGGTGGCATTAGAAATGTAGCTTAGTATTCGGGCTGTTGTTAAAGTACACGGCACTGAATGAGGATCCTGATATTAAAGATGCAGACCCTCCAACATGACCCATTCCATTAGGTACATTATGCTCTGAAACTGAACTCTGTACTGTCACACTTACCTGGTGAACTGACTTAACTGATATTTAAAAAAAAAAAACATTTGTTTCTTTAACAAAGGAGGTTACCATAGTAACTGACAGTTGGAAACTGAGAAGCAGAGTATTTTGTACCTAATGGAATGGGTCATGTTGGAGGGTATGACGATGTAGTTTTGCAATTTTTCCTAGAGATATGGGGCTCCATTTACCCTTACTTACCTTCCCCTGGGAACGATGCTGCTCCGGGCTCGCATGTGATCGCAGTGAGCCCGGCAGCTTCTCCTTTAAAATTTACTAATACTCACCCCTCTCCGGTGAGCTCCCGCAAAGTCCTGCGATAACCTCTGCAGGCATCGCAGCTCACTTCATATGAATGCAAGCGCAGAGACTACATTGCCGGACTTATTTTTTTAAGCCCTAATATGAAAAACCACAGCGCATCTCTCGGACAGGTAAGTTTATCTTTTTTCTTATTTTTTTTTAACATGTTTAAAATGTTTATTTTTTTTTGTAAAAATACAAGAAAAAAAAACACATTTTTTTTTTTTACCATTAGTGCATTCTCCTTCATACCAGCGGTCTCCCCATACATGCCCCCCTTTTCCTCCCCCTAATAACAGCTATTAGGGGGAGGAAAAGGGGGGAATATGGGTATATCACTGGTATGAAGGGACTAACGCCATCTTGAACTGGCGTTATGTTTACCTTCGGCGCCGAATTATAATCTCAGCACCGAGGGATTCTAGATTGCACGAAGATCAACGGGGCAGCGAAGATTTATGAAATATCCGTGCATCGCCATGGAAACCGCAGATTTCCATGGCGAATGCACTATTGTAAATGGTAAGTAGATCATTTTTAGGTGATAATGTCCGTTTTACTGTAAACACAGGCATTATCACCTAAAAAGGAAGTTGGTAAATAGAGCCCATGGTTATATAAGCAATATAGAAAACTCCCTTCATGTAACAGGCAGCAAATGACTTTCAGAGAAAGATGTGCTACACAAGGCATTTAGCTTTTTCTCTTATCTCTTTACATATGACTGTGAGGATATTGAATCTATGACAATTAAATTACACAGAATACAGATGTGTTCAGTTTTATCCACTGTATGTTCATGTCACGTCTATCCAAAAACATGCACCTGTTGGGCCAGATCCAGACCTACGTACGACACTAGCTGCTAGCCTAATTTCGTCTGTTTGTACGTTCTGCGTATGCGCACGGCAGATGTTATGATACATAACTCTGGGCGGCTGTAACAATGTAGTAACTTTCTACGAAGGGGCGTGCCCACCATACGCTAGCCGTAACTACACTCTAACTATGCGCTGGAGGCATTTAAATGGTACAGTATGGGCTGGATCAGGCAGTTACGTCCGTCAGGACGCTACGTACGATCGCGGTTACGCTTGGATAAGTTAAGGTAGGATTTGGTAGTCGTAAATCCGCAAAAGTACGTGCGTCCGATGGGAGTGCCCGGGGGAGTGCATAGTACTTACGACAGCGTACATACGCTACGCAATCTAACGTAACCAGCACTTAGGTCTGGATCTACTCCGTTGTGTTAAAATGGGTTGTGTCCACTATCTGAGCTCTTCTATGTATAGTCCAAAATATGAACTTATTAAATAATAGAATTGTTTATGAAACTTGGCACATTCTAAAATGTTTGCAGTGTAAACAGAGAAGAATATAGAAGCATCCTGGCCTTCATCTTTGCTATTGATGAGATTAACAAGGACCCCGAACTCCTACCCAATATTACGCTGGGCTATCACATATATGATACCTGTGGGGATCCGAAGCATACCATAGACTATGCCCTGCAGATCATGTCTGGAGAAAAGAAGGCTCCAAATTATTCTTGTAAGGAAGACGAGGAAGTAGCTGGTTTTGTTGGTGAGTCTGGATTTCATACAAGCCACGCCATGGCTCAGTTACTGAGTCTCTACAGGTATCCGCAGGTAAATACACACAAATTATTCATAGAGACTCATGTAGCACATATGTCTTACTGGAAATAGCCAGTCGCCCTTCTCATAAACATGTATTTCAGCAAAATTGTGCAGACGTAAAAGAAAAGAAGCTGTATGGTATAGTGCGAGTCCCCATTGCAAACGGCCCTATTTCAATAAAACTACCTCAACTGTTACCCTAATTCTAACCCTAACCCTCCCCTTCCATTACCCTAACCCTAACCCTCCCTTCCCCGCAGCCTGACCCTAACCCTCCTTTCTCTATAGCCTAACCCTAAAACCCCCTCTCCCTGCAGCATGACTCCTCCCTGCTATGGCCCTAACACTAAGAGTCTTACCCTAACCCCCCAACAGTAAAAGGTTACTCACCTCTCTGGAGCTGTCAGTGATGGGTCCCACGAATATAATATGAATTAGGGGACCGCTGCAGTAAGTTTCACTCTCAATATAAACCTACAAGATATATGACCCATAGTTGGTGTGTGTGTTTTTATATATATATATATTCCTCTAAATGCCCTTACTTTTAACACATTAGCTCATATTCAGATTTTTTTTGTTTGCATAGCTTTTTTTTTAGTAATTGAGCTAGTAGGAGTAACTGTATGCCCAGTATATAGTAGGTTTTGTATTTTAAATATGTACATCATGTTATACCACCTGGTGGACCACATAATCAGTCACACAGTACATGTCCTTTATGTTTTTTTTCATTTTATGCAGAAGCTTTAAACCTACGTTTATAGTTTATACCAGGGGTTCTCAACCAATGGTACTAGTACTAATGGTGGTACTTGAATCACTGTCAGATGATACTCAGGGCAACTGGAAAAGGCTGTAAAGCGGTATGATACCAGATGGTTGAGGACATAATAAAATATTTGGGGGCAAAATAGCTTATGTAGAAATGCATAACAATCACTGCAGATATATGTAAACAACAGAATAAAAGTCTGCAAAATATATGAGTTGTGGGTATGTGTATTGGGTTGAAGGTAGACTTTTTTTTTACCCCAACTTCTGTAAGTTTCTATCAGATTTTGGAAACTTTTTGGAACTGCACATATATCAGCATTCATGCTTCCCAATGGGAATGCATTAAGACTCATCCAAATATAACAACCACAACAGCAATGACAACTTCAATAGGGGGGTTAGTTGAGTTTGCAAGTGAGCATTCCCCATTAGTCAGTTTACAATGCATGTACCCTCTTTGTGAATTTATATAGAAAAGATTTATGGGCGCTAAATAATAATTTAAAATTTAAAATAAAAAGATCAAAAACCAGCTGTTGTCTGGGGAGGTAGTGCGTTCTCCCCTCTTATTCCAGGGAGAAGAACTGGAACTTCATACACAAAGAAAGGGGTTTTTGACAGCGCTTAAAATAACTTGATAATTGTAATCAAAAAATTAAAAAATTAATAAAAAAATGTATTATCACATCAAGGTTTGATTAGATTTAACCAATTCAAATGGATACCTTCTCTATATGGTCGCTGTAATAAACTGGTTTAGACGCTGGCAATATATTTAAAAGAAAATTTATTAAACCTTAAGACATAAATTATACATAAGACATGGATCAAAATACTTAATATTGCATTGGGGACTCCTAATAGGGTCTCACTTTAAGCATGAATTATAAGAATGCAACCCTTCTTTAAAAAGTACACAATAAAAAATATTGTAATACAACTAACACATTAAATTTCTATATAAGGTAGCTGAAGAGATATGGAGGGTAACGATGCTCGGTAATAAGTTGTTTTTACTACTTCACTGGTGTCCGCGTTGGGCCGGTTATTACCCAGCAATATATGGGCAGTAAATGGTGTCGGTCCACGCTTCCAGTGATATTGCAATTGTTATGTAGATGTAAAACTGTAGTAAGTTACAAGGTGTTAAGCATGTAGCTTCAATATATATGTGATCAAGATTGAGCTCTCTCCTCTCCTGGCTGTATTGATGATCGGCAGCATACAGTTACCAATCAGTCTCTTTATAAGTAGAAATAGTAGCGGTATTTAAAACTTTTTTCAAGGGTTTGCAATTTTTCAGGTCCACGAGCGTTGCTTACGCGTTTTGTTCTACACTGAGAACTTTATCAAAGCAGGTCTATGTTTTCAGATAGACATCACCTGCTTTGATAAAGTTCTTAGTGTAGAACGAAACGCGTAAGCAACGCTCAACGTATCCTGCTGATCATCAATACAGCCAGGAGAGAGACTCACACATCACCCGGGGCTGGCCACCCACGGAAGAGCTATCAAGCTGCACGTGTCTCCCCTCTGGTTCTAAACACAAGGAACTATTTGTAGCTGCACAACGAACTTGATCATCATCCAGGAGATTCGGAAGGTGCTTCTGTATCGTAAGCTCAATCTTGATCACATATATATTGAAGCTGCATGCTTAACACCTTGTAACTTACTACAGTTTTACATCTACATAACAATTGCAATATCACTGGAAGCTTGGACCGACACCATCTACTACCCATATATTGCTGGGTAATAACCGGCCCAACGCGGACACCAGTGAAGTAGTAAAAACAACTTATTACCGAGCATCGTTACCCTCTATATCTCTTCAGCCACCTTATATAGAAATTTAATGTGTTAGTTGTATTACAATATTTTTTATTGTGTACTTTTTAAAGAAGGGTTGCATTCTTATAATTCATGCTTAAAGTGAGACCCTATTAGGAGTCCCCAATGCAATATTAAGTATTTTGATCCATGTCTTATGTATAATTTATGTCTTAAGGTTTAATAAATTTTCTTTTAAATATATTGCCAGCGTCTAAACCAGTTTTACAGCCACCATATAGAGAAGGTATCCATTTGAATTGGTTAAATCTAATCAAACCTTGGTGTGATAATACATTTGTCTTCATTTAACTGTAATTTTTACATTATGATTTTAAAAATCACTAACATGGGAAGCACATTTTTTTTTATACATAGAGATGGCAGGATCAGATTTCCTTTGGACTGTGTGAATAGGACTTTAAAGCATTTTTGTTCTTTTTTCAGGTTCAGGGTGAAACAGAAGTGATAAAGTAACGGAGAGAACCCCACAATTGGTTATATTATAGGGAACAGAGTATATCACAAAACTGTATAAATTAGAATTCTATCACCTAGATTTACAACATAGCACTTTTATCTGTAAGAAAGCAATTTGTGCTGGAAAGAGTTGGAGGGGTTTCTGAAGAACATTTCTGCATTTATAGAAATTCCCAAAAAATGATAGTTACTTTCCAAGCATATAAAAACAGTTAATTAACTTAGCCCAGAAATAGGATTCTTTTTTTTTTAGTGCAGAGGTGGTAGCCTCTGAAGCATAGGGGAGTTAAGTTTAGGAGAAAGCACTTTCTGAACTATATTGTGTGTGGGTTTTTCTCCATAGATTACATTAGATTTTTTTATAAATCAAAAGCTATGATTGAAAACATGACCTTAATCTTCCATGAATCATGGACTAATATTAAATATGCTAATGATTTCCTCTTTCCGACAGTAAACCATAGCTTCATTTTTATGTTGCCCAGTAAAAACATCCCCCATATTAATAATTTTATCAATAATGTAAACCTATCTAGTCGCCCGACAGATCCGATACTGGAAGATATTTGGCTCTATACTTTTCATTGTCTTTCCCAAAACAAGTATAAGAATACCTTTTTTACATTTTTTTATAATATTATCGCAGTTCATTGCACTAGAAACATTCCGATTTCAGCAAAATTTCGTGGCATAAAGGATTTAAAGCCCTATTATACATACAGCGCTGTATATGCTTTAGCTCATGCATTGCACAGTATGAGACAATTTAATAAAAACCCCAAAGCAAATGGATTACAAGAACTAGTAAGTTTCCTGTAGGTTAATGATGGTCAAGATAATTTTATGTGTTAACCAATGATAATAAATGAAACACCACATTAATTTAAGGGACATTTTATAATTTTGCAGTAAAATTAAAATTTCTCACCTCCTTGGGCTAGATTTACTAAGCTGCGGAAAAGGCCAAGTGGGAGATGTTACCCATAGCAACCAGGGCCCAGATTTACTAAGCTGAGGGTTTAGAAAAGTGGAGATGTTGCCCATAGCAACCAATCAGATTTTAGCTGACATTCTCTAGTATGTAAAAAGAAAGTGAGAGCTAGAATCCGATTGGTTGCTATGCGCAACATCTCCACTTTTCCAAACCCGCAGCTTAGTAAATCTGGCTCCAGATGTCCACATAGGAGCTGATCCAGAGATCCAAATACAGGGGGAAGTGTGCACCTCTGGCCAGTTGCAAAGTCCACTACCCCTGGAACTCCGTACACAGCAGCAGTGGATTGGAGATAGCGGATCACCGTCCAACACTTCACAACGCAGGGGCCCTATCTTAAATTTTACACACTGACTGGGCCCTTGGAAAATGTGGCCAATGCGTAAATGTGAATTGCTATTACCAAGCAAATATTGAACAATTAAAATACGTCCCCCTTTCCCACCATGCATAAACACTCTACACGTGGCAGGCTGTCCCACACCACCGTCAGAAAGGCTTCCAATATGGAAGACTGGATTCCGAAACTGGAATCCTGAAGCACACTGTTAAAAGTTCTGTTGTTTCTTAATAATATCTGGATGATTAAAGATGAGCCAAATTATATATTTATTAATGGATACAGCCCTAAACTGAGTGTGATGTGGCACAACTCAGGGTCGAATGCAATAACATGTATTATTATACAGTTATACGGGGTCCTTTGACACATTCATTTATTAATATATAACAGACTTTGGGCCGGATTCACTGCCCCGGACGTATTGAACATAGGTCCTTAAATTAGCAATAATAGCTACTATGCATGCGTAGTAACTATTTTACGTAATCTACGTATCGTCTTTAAGACCGAATATATACGCAATCTATGTAACAAAACAATACGTAAAATAGTTACTACGCATGCGTAGTAGCTATTATTGCTAATTTAAGGACGTATGTTCAATACATCCGGGGCCATGAATTCGGCCCTCTGACAAGATATGTAAACATATCTCCCCTCGTCTCCTAATATAGACGAGGGGAGATATTATATTAATATATATTAATATATTAACATCTTTTGGACTTTTTACCATGTTTTTTCTCCTAATAGTATGTAACACAGCCTAACCCTTTTATTTTTCTTTATTATTTTCCTTTGATAGGGCAACTATATGAAAAAACTTTATTACATTGACCCCACTGGAGAAGAAATATTCTTTAACGACAGAGGAGATCTTCCCTCCAAGTGGCATTTCTCACATTGGGTCATTTACAAAGCTAACAAATCAGTTCAGTTCATTATAAAAACATTGGCCACTTTTGATAACACACTAGAAGACGACCAGCTGAACCAAACTGCAATAGGAGAAATCGCATGGAAAAAAGGTTTGGTAAGAGAACATATAAAGTTACATTAGATGATGTGTGACACTGGGCCGCTGACAAAATCATGGATATATTTGAGAGTAAATTGAGAGTCGACAGCAACAGATTCCAAATGCAAATGTCACACCTAGCACAGGAGCGTATGGCCTCTTAGCACGCCCCCCCCAGCCTGATTTACTTACCTCCCCACGCCCACCAGGAGTAACGTGAGCGTTGGGACGCTGGAGGACATCCCCTCCAGCGTCCCAACGGCGCTACTATGGACGCCCGATTGTAGATCAGGCGTTTCCATAGTGACGCCGGGCAACATCTGCCCGGCGCATGCGCATTAGAGCTACAGCCGCCGTACTAGCGACGGCGGCCGTAGCTCTGGATCAGGCCCCTAGAATCAACTCCAGACCTTTTATCTGCTTAATTGATTATGAAAATAACGAGGGAATAGCCCACACCTGTCCATAAAATAGTGAATTGAATTGAATTGTCCCATTAGTTTTGGCCCCTAAAAAATGGGAGGCACATATAGAAACCGTTGTAATTACAACATCGTTCACCTGATTTGGATGTAAATACCCTCAAATTAAAGCTGAAAGTCTGCAGTAAAAGCACATCATGTTTGTTTTAATTCAAATCCATTATGGTGAGGTATAGAGCCCAAAATATGAGAATTGTGTTGATGTCCCAATATTTATGGACCTGACTGTATATATAAGCTTTATGTTACACGCCCTCATGCTTACTGCTGGGGCACATAACTGTTTACCTTAATGCTTGCCTCTCTACTGCTTCCTGCAGTCACTGCATTCTCCAATCAGCCTGGGGGTGTGTCTGGCTGCAGAAGCTGATTGGGGGTTGATGGCAGACAGAGACCATGTTGACGGTCATAGTGTTGGTCTCCTGCGTCTTATCAGTGCCTTACTTTTTGCATTCCCTTTTGTATTTGGATCTTTTGTCTGTATCTGCTTCCACTCTCTCTCCCTGCTTAACTTACCTTCTGCTGTACCGTCCTCCTTGCTCTTTGCCTCCGTTATCTGTCTGCCCGGTTGAGGGCAGCAGGTGCAGCATCACTGCATTCGCTTACTTGTACAGGTCTCCCTGTTCCTCTCCTAGCAGAGTGCTTTACGTTTACTATCTCACTCTTAGAGGTCCATTTACTAAGGTCACTTTTGCTAAAAGCGCCCATACTCCCGGGACTTTGCCGGCGATTATGTAATCGCCGCATTCACTAAAGGCAAAGTTACGTGACTTGAGCCTTGAGCCTTGAACCAAGGAAAAAATCGCTGGACAAATATCGTTAAACATAGGGCTTTCCAGATTCACTAAAGGCGATTTTACAAAATCGCCTTTAGTTCGTCCAGAAAGCACTTTTTTTTTAAAGCGCCTTGTGTGTGTGTGAGACGCTTTCATTGAGAGCACCACACACTTTAGCCGAAAAACACAAGTCAATATATTTGACATGTGTTTTTCACATTTTAAATAACAAGTGCATCATGCTTGTAACCCTTAACATGCATGCACTGATAGTACTATAAGGCACAGCATGCTGCGCTCAGCCCGATGTGTAAAATAAAAAAACAAAGTAAAAAAGCAACACACACTATTTACAGTTAAGTACATTACTTAGTAACAGTAACAGTACATTATGCATCCACCTTAGATGTAATAAATAAACAGACGGCCACATTTGTAACAAATTACCCTTTGTGTATTGTGTTTTATCAGTGTAAAAAAGAAAAAAAGAGTATTACTGACTCATCATTCTGCAGTCATCTATCTTGGGATGACTTGCTTTAGATAGGGAAGAGTTGAGAGTAGTCCGGGAAAAGTTGATAGTAGTCAGGAAAGAGTTGCTTGAAGTCCGGTGAAAGTTGCTTGGAGATCAGGTCCTGTTCTTTGCATCTCTGGGACAGTTACTTGAAGAAGGTGGTGAGTTGATTGGAGGTCTCCTTTCTGGTCCGCTGCCTGGGGTGTGGATCCCCGCTTAGAAAGTCTGATTTTTCGAAAAATCATATTTCACCCAGCCAGTTGCGAACTGGCTAGGATGAGGCATAGCAATAGATCCACGGAGCTCCGAAAGCTCCGTTCAGCTAAATGGTAACTAAAAATAGTCCCTTCTCTAATTCTAACCCTAAACCTCCCCTCTCACTACCCTAACCCTCCTTTCCTTGCAGCCTGACCCTAACCTACCCTCCCCTGCAGCCTGGCCCCAACCCTCTCTCCCCTGCAGCCTAACCCTAACCCTCCATCTACTGCAGCCTGACCCTAATCTTCCCTCCACTGCAGCCTGACCCTAACCTACGCACAGATAGTTTACTCACCTGTTCCTGATTCGGAAATAGCAGCGACGGAGGGATATCGGTAAACCTTATATTTCCTAAAAATAAAACCATCCATAAAACTGCCATAACTGCCTTTTTATAAATCAGCTATTTTCAAATCGACCATCCAAATTTTTTTTAATGCAAACCATACAATTTACTGAACAAAACAACAAATAATAATAACCATGCCATATATGACAGCTATAGGGCATGCTGATGTTTGTAGTACTAAAAGCACAAGCATCCCCAAGGATGCTGGTGCTTGTAATGCCTTGCCATTACAGGGCCCGCTGTGGCCTGTAATGTCCCCAGTAGTAATGGCTTATAAAAAAGGGCCAGACCGTTACAATAAAATAAATCATGACATTAAAAAATAAAAAAATACATAAAAGGCTAAGGCCTGAAAGACCCGGAGCCAAAAGCAGGAGCAGCATGCTGCACACACTCCAACAAAATACGACAGACAACAGAGGACCGGGATAGACAAGACAGACAGGAGAGTAACAACTGGAAAGAGAACAGAAGGCAAACCAAGAGTAACACAAACAGCATTCTAAAATGCACAAGGCACAGGTGAACAAGAGAGCAGGCAAGACACAGGAGACCAAATTCTATAACCA
Organism: Limnodynastes dumerilii; assembly: GCA_011038615.1. NCBI lineage: Eukaryota > Metazoa > Chordata > Amphibia > Anura > Limnodynastidae > Limnodynastes > Limnodynastes dumerilii. The sequence goes on from WWET01001636.1 coordinate 340,784, forward strand.
GCAATGTGGGATCCACACTGCCAACTATTTAAAGTTACAGCCTACGATTAACTCCTGCAGCCAAACACCCGTGGGCTCTTTGAGGTGTGTAGTGATAGCAGGTCAGCTGGAGGCAACCATAAAAAGGCCAAGGAATGTAAACAGTCACACACTGCCAGACAGAGATGGATTGGCCATAGGACAAACAGGGAATTTTCCCGGTAGGCCAGTGGCTAGGCTGTTGACTGTCGTGTGTTGGTTGCTAAAATGATGTCTGTATAGAATGGAGATCATTAGGATGCTGTATGTATTGAGTTGTGGTCACTAGGATGTTGTATGTATTGGCTGGTGGTCACTAGGATGCTGTATGTTTCAGGTGTTGGTAACTTGAGTGGCAGTGGCCACCTGCATTGCATAGAGGTCACTATAAATCTCTTTATTGGAATGTGAAATACTTTTCAGTAGGTTCTTTATTTTGTAATAATCCAGTTTACATAATTTTTGGATACCAACATCACACGTGGCCTCTTGCAGATTTTTCTTTTCCCAAGGCCATTTTAAGTTCTCAATCCATCCCTGCTATAAGGATCAGCTTTACAGCATGTAACAATGATCTTTAATAATATATAAAATACAGGAGGTGATTGCAACAAAGATAAAACTATTTATAACTAAAAGCAATGTATTTTATTTTTCATTGCATGCCCAAGATTCCACGATCTCGATGCAATGAAAGATGTCCCCCTGGATACAGAAAAGCCCCCAATGGAGGATTCCATGTCTGCTGCTATGACTGCGTCCCATGTTCTGATGGGGAAATGTCCAATGAAACAGGTAAGAAGTCCTATGATACAACGAAAAGATAAGCTATAGATTAGACTAATTAATGTTCTTCCTATCTGACACTAAATGATGAAAATAGTGACTATAAGAGTCCATCAGGTTCCATATAGTGGTTTTGCAGAAAGTGTTTATAGGTAAGGTAAGCAATGAGAAACGCAAGTAAGATGCTTGGTCTCATAAGGAAAGGAAATATGGACAGAAAGATGTCAGAAATGTCATTGGTACGGCCATACCAGGAAAACTATGTTCAGTTTAGGAGACCATATCTTCAAAAAGGATTTGGAATCCATACGGAGAAGAGCTACTTAAACAATGTCAGAAGACATACTGGAGATACTAAAGTATTTAAACATGAATAGATTTAATCAGGGAAGAAGAGGGTAATATGATAGAAAGTTATTACCTGGTACAAGAGGGTGGCATTCTTCACAGAAAGTTAAATGTTATAGGACACGGAACCACTGTTACTCCTGTAAAAAAAATTTGGAAACAATACTTTACTGAAAATATAGTAGGTGAGTGAAATAGCCTCCCATCAGTAGAGAATATTCCAGCAAGGCAATTTAAACATGCTTGGGTTAAATATCAGCTTAGCGCATAATAACTGCGCATGTGTAGCAACTTTTTTACGCAAGTTACGTAGGATTTAGGCACGGAAGTCCATTAGACACAGATTTCTAAATCTTACTTAGTGACATACGTACGCAGGGATGTGGTTGTCTGCCGTTCGTGCAAAGTTACGTGAAAGTGTGTGAGGGGGGGCATTTAAATGGCCTTTTGATGGCGCGGTTAGTAATGTACGCACGTATCTAAGCAACTTAAGCACGTAAATACAAACGTAGCGTGAAGGGAGCCCTATGGAGTCGTAAGTCACCAAAAATCTATCCGTGCGAGGGGCGTGTCATGGGTGTTGCCTTGCAATGTAAGTCCAGATATTTGCGTACTTTTTACACACATATCTGTGAATCCGGTCCAATATATTTAATACAGTATGAAATGTAATCATTACAAATAGATATATAAAATAGCAAGAACACACAAGGCCGCAGTTCTATTCAAATATATAAAATGTGTGCAAGTGTTTATATAAATGGAAGAAGTGCAGCCAAGGACCAAAAGTGTCCACTGTGTATCTACAAGGAACAAAAGAGAGGTCTGGCCCTTCAAACATACATTTTATAACACTATGTGTCAGCACACACATAAAAAGGAGGTTTAGGTCACAATATAGCTATATTGGGTTATCTCACCTGCCTAGTGTCAAGCCACCTCCTGTAGGTGAGTTCCTATCCATCTGCTATATGTGTACTCAGGAGGTCTGTATTAAGACACTCCTGCCATTTGAACATTGTGCAGCGGCCATATTGGAGAGGGGTCAGACTCCCAAAGTAAAACTAGGAACAGTAAGAAGAAAACACAGTCCACGCTTCTATTCCGATATATGAAACGTGTAAAAGTATGCCAATCGGCATACTTACCCATTCCAAGTCACCGCCGATTGGTGTAGTTGTACCCGCTGACCACCGCAGGGAAGTATCCTCTCTGGGGACTTTTAGGGGTAGGCTCTTGTTAAGGGAGGGTTAGGGTTATGCTCTGGGGAAAGGAGGGTAAGGGTTAGTCTCTGGGGAAGGGAGGGTTAGGGTTATGTAAAGGGAGGTTTAGGGTTAGGATCAGGCTGCGGGTAGGGGAGTCTAGATTTAGGCTGTGGAGATTGGATACTTTGGGGCAGGCTGCGTGGAGGGGAGTCTTAGGGTTTGGTTGCGAGGAAGAGAGGGTTAGGGTCAGGCTGCTGGGAAGGGAGGAATAAGGTTAGAGTTATGGAAGTGAAGGAATAGGGTAAGGATTAGGGTAAGGGTTGGGGTAAGATTTATACTTACCCTTCCGAGCTCCGTTTCGGTGCTCTGGGGATCGATTGCTTTACCTCTTCATAACTAGCTGGGAGAGAACGGCCCTTTCGAAATAGAGACCCACACCGAAATGGAAGAAGTGCTTACAAGAATATATCATATTTCTAACATCTTCGATGGGACAACTACAGTACAAAACAATGAGATATTTTAATGTGGATCTTTATTTTCTATTCATTTTTTTGTTTTGTTCTTCGTTATTTGTAGACAGCGACTTGTGCTATAAGTGTCCGGATGAAGAGTGGCCGGATGAAAAAAACGTCAAATGTATTCCCAAAACTTTTGATTTTCTGTCATATGAAAAGGACATCATGGTGCAAATTTCCTCAGTCACAGCTGTATCTTTATCCGTCATAACATTATTTATATTGGGTATGTTTATTTATTACTGGAACACTCCAATAGTAAAAGCCAATAACCGGACAGTAAGCTTCATTCTCCTGGTCTCCATCCTGTTGAGCTTCCTCTGTGTGTTCCTGTTTTTTTGGCGGCCGGTGGATGTAACGTGTATTCTGAGACAAACGTCATTTGGGATCTTCTTCTCTGCTGCTGTCTCCTCTATTCTGGCCAAGACCATCACTGTTTACATTGCCTTCAAAGCCACCAAACCTGGCAGTGCCTGGAGGAAGTGGGTGACAATGAAAGTATCCAATTTTGTGGTCATCGTGTGCTTCTCCATACAAGCTGTGATCTGTCTTATTTGGCTATTAGTGTCTCCTCCTTATCAGGAGTATGACCCTTACTCCTATCAGAGAACGATAATCATTCAGTGTAATGAAGGGTCAGTGATTGGGTTCTACTCTATGTTGGGTTACATGGGGATCCTGGCAGGGGTGAGTTTTGCTCTGGCTTTCATGGTGAGGACATTACCGGACAGTTTTAATGAGGCCAAATACATCACCTTCAGCATGCTGGTCTTCTGCAGTGTCTGGATTGCAATGATCCCAGCCTATCTGAGCACCAAAGGGAAAGACATGGTGTCTGTGGAGATATTCGCCATATTGTCCTCATGTGCAGGAATTCTTGGTTGTATATTTTTTCCAAAACTCTTCATTCTGCTTATAAAACCTGAATTGAACTTCAGAATGAAAATTCTGGAGATGAATAAAGTAAAGTAATAATACAACATTCCAATAATTGAATAATATAATATAGGGCCGGGTCCAGAATGACGAAATCTGGGAGTTTCTCACACTCAGCATGTGGAAAACGCCCACATTTCAGCTCTGCGCATGAGTGAAACCTTTCCATCAGTAAGGCTGAATGACTCGCCGTGCGTATGGCGTGTGCGCATGGTTGGCGGTGGGAGGTATGCCAATCATACAGGAAGGTATCGGTTAAGCCTTTATGTGTGATCCTTCATTACACAGCAGCCCTATTTTGTGTGGGGCTGGTGCGTAACCTTTAAGGGAGGGTCCAGGTTACGGGAGTCCGTACATGGTAGTGAAGAGGACTCGCATAGGTGGACTTCAGGATAGCGCGGCGATCCCCAGACGTAATTCCGCTGCTGCTTCTGGATCCGTGCCTTAGAGAACATTAGTTTTTTGGTTACTTGAGGTATGTTTAAACTAATCTGCCTGGCAAAATGTTTATTTAAGAATGTATAGATTTAACCTCAAATATAAAGCAAAAATATAATAATAATAATAATAATAATAATGTAAATAATAATATGAACAATA